>CM054112.1:267945409-268102943 GCA_028673005.1 Tanypteryx hageni
CCTCAATCTTCCTGTGGTGTACTCGGGTTATACTAATGAGGCAATGACCACCAATTCGTGGTATTTACAAGTCAAATATTATTCAGTTTCTCAAAAGCAATCACGATATGTTAAGAAATAAGTTGATTTTTAATGTGCGTAACATTGAGCGAGAATCGCAAGAGAAGAAAAACTCGTAAATATAATTAAAAATAGAGATAAAAATTTATCGAGAAATATGCACAATAATATAGTGAAAAGGCAAAATTTTAAAATAAGAAAAATGTTCGTAGATGACGAAAAAATGCCTTGGGTGGAGGATCGAATCCGTGTCCTCAAGCACAAAATACGTACCTAACGCTTCAATGCGCTCGGAAAACCAGCTTATTTGTCTTGCGCTAGTAATCATAAATATTTAAATAGACGGCAGGTTTTCCGCGATCTTTAAATGTTAATAATTTACGTAGGAAAGGTCATTGGCGGCTAGAAAAAATAGGTTTCCAATTATTTTTATGCTCTTTCATGCTGTAGTGGTTTCGTCCGGAAACCAGGGGACGAGTTGTCTAACTCTCTTGTTTTGTCATACTTTACTCGGGGACTTTCCTCCTCCGAAACAAACGATTCCTTCGACTCCTTTCTTTTCCTTCCTCTTCTCTTTTCCTTACGTACTTCAAATTCCTTTCGCTTAAACATTTCCTTGAAAAGAGTTCCAACTCCTCGCTCATATAAATATAAATATTTACTTAAATCAATGATAAACCGGAGGTAATTTATGGAAGTCGGCCGTTTTTATTCGCGCCTGGCGTTAGCCTGACGAGGCGTCAAGTGACGCAAAAAAATAATTGTTTTTTGTAAATCATTTTATTTCAAAACCCTCGGCTTCTAACTTCCTTTTTAACGCTCATCTGGCGAAATTCTCTCACCTATCGTGTATATAACAGTTCATTTTTACTCGAGCCACTAAATATCAGCGAGCAATCTCCCTTTTAACCCTCACCGAAATCTAAATTCCGCAATGGCCATGCCGTCCATCTTCTGACTTCCTCGCTAACGTCTTCTTCCTGGCATCACACGTTCCACTGAAAAAGGAAAAGAGCCTCGTTTTTCCTCTCACGTGAAGAATCCCATTATGCCTTCTCTCTACTCTTCTCCTCTAACTCTCTCTCTTACTTTCTCTCTCTCCCTCTCTCTTACTTTCTCTCTCTCCCTCTCTCTCTTACTTCTTACCGTCTCCTTCACTTTTCCTTTCTCTTGACCTCACAGCGCTTCACTTTGCCTCCCTCCATTCCCTCTCACTTCATCCTTCATTCTTCCCTCCCTTATACCTTCCTCCTTTCGGCAAACCTAATCTTCTCCCTCCCTGCCCTTCTCCCTATTTCTCCCTGACTTCTATCCCACTATCCATCCCTTTCTCTCCAACACAATCCCCAATTTTCCCCCAACAATCTTCTTTTGATGCATTCTCTCGCATTACTAAATTTATCATTTGTCAAGCTGTCATCGCCCTCGCTATCAACCGCCTAGCACCTTCGTCTTCTCACTTTGCCTCACCCCTAATGTGCTCTCCCTTGCGCCCTCCCCTGGCATCCCTTACCCCTCTCCGCCACTGTATATGGCCCTATCCCGACCCCTTATGCCCTCCCTTCCCTACTTTCATTCCTTCCCCCTTTTGCATCCTCCCCCTTCACCTACTGACCTTTCTCCGCTTTCATCTCTCACCCACGCACACCACGAGAGGAATCTCTTCTCTGATGCATCATCCGCTTATACCTGAAAGCTCACTCATTCTCTCACTCACTCTTTCTCTCCCTCTCTCGAGGGCACATCTCATGCATAACGTCACTTTTTCCAATACTACGCACATTCCGTCCTACGACTTTAAAATTGCTGACGCTAAATATGCCAAGAGCTTTATCGCCGAGTAACTTACGGTAGAGTTAGGGCAAGTTTACTATTAATCAGCCAGTCAATTATCGGTTATTTAGCATTTAAGCGCTTATTAATAAAAATCATTAATTTTACTATGATTTTGTCGCCATTTTACCAAGAGTTTTGTAATGATGCGTTTGTATTTACTTCAAGAAATTACTCAGCATCTCCATGGAAAGTTTCATAGAAACGTAAAAATTCTCCGGAGAAGATATTCAATGACTGTGATGACTATACCTCTAATTCCTCTATTGCGAAATTCCTTTGAGTTGGAAACTTCGTAAAAACATAGTGCAAATCATAGATCGACGAGACAATTGAGACTATCAAACTTAAAACCTAACAATCTGATTACTCCAAACCAAAATAGTTATATGCCCTTCAAATTCATTGGAACACACTGCTTCCACGCGCATCCTTAACGGATAATTTCCTGCAGCGCATTACTATAGTGAAAGCTTGCCACAAAATGAATGGAAACAATATAACATTCTTCAATTTTTATCATACTTACGAGTAATAAAGAAAAGAAATGTAAATGTCAACAATCACTATATAAATAATGCCCTGGATCTGAAGAGGTTAAACTCTCAGAACATACTATTGGTGAATAAAACTGGTGACGTTTACCTGGTAGCAGGAATATGCACGTGGTTTTCCATAACATTTTTATGTCTATTATCGGTACCTCCCTCCCTAAGGAATTTATAACCCTACAGAGGTGAGAGGATTTGTGTACTCTTATGAACGAAAGAGCTATGCCGGCGGGAGATAATTCTCCTTGTTGGACCATCCAAGCCGGAAAGGTCTAAGGAGAAAAGTCAGACTAAGAAGCAGTCTTGTGGGTTATGCATCCCCCTGTGCAAGGGCAGCAGCTTGTACAGTATCTCTGTAGGTGGTCATTATGTGGATCTGAACTGCTACATATGGGTAATCCATCTTGTGAAACTGCAATGAAGAAAGCAATGGGAAACTACCTCATTATATTTCCCATGATAAGCTGAAAAGCTGCAAATACCTATATGGATCTCTCTGGGTAAAATATTCCGGAAGCAAAATAGTCCCCAAATCGGATCTCCGGGTGGGGACTACCCTAGGGGATGCACAGAGGAAATGTAACATTAATAAGAAGAAAGCAAGTAGTGAGAAATTAAGAATAGGCACATGGAATTTTAGGACTATAAATTCAGGGGGTAAACTAAAGAACTTAAAAAGGGAAATGAGAAGGAATAATGTAGTTATAGTAGGTCTTGGTGAAGTTTGGTGGGAAGGAGAAGGCGAGGTAAATTCAGACGAATTTAAGGTTATTTACTCGGGAGGAGAGAAAATGGAAAGGGTAGTGGGGATTATGATGAGAAAAGAGACAGCTGAAAGAATTAGCAAGGTAGTGACAGTTAATGATAGATTAATAGCCGTAAAACTTCAGATGGAGCCAGTGGAAATGCTTATAATTTAAGTGTATATGCCAACAACTTATGCTGGTGATGACAAAGTATATGAAATGTATGAACAGATTACGGAGATATTGGAGGAGGAGGGAAAAGGAAGGATCACCGCCATAGTAATGGGAGACTGGAATAGTGTAGTCGGAGAGGGACAGGAAAATAACACTGGGAAAATATGGACTAGGGAAGAGAAATGAAAAAGGGGAGGAACTTGTGGAATTCTGCTATAGAAATAGATTAATTGTAAGTAATACGTGGTTTAAGCATTACCAGCAGAGACTTTACACATGGAGAAGCCCAGAAGACCAGAGACGATACCAGATATAATATATACTAGTCAATGAAAGATTTAGAAATAGCATTAAAAATGTGAAAACACTACCAGGGGCAGATATCGATTCCGACAAAATACACAGTGTAGACTGAGCAGGGTTAAGATAAACATAAGAGTTAACAAGAAATGGAACTTAGAGGAACTCTTTAAGAACAAGGTCGCTACCATGACTGAGCTGGAGGAAAGGTTGAAGGAGAGAGCTGAAGAAAATAGAAAAATGTACATGAGGAGTGGAGATACATCCATAGCAAAATTAAATATGTTATAGAAAAGAAGGTAGGAAAGATAAGGGGTAAAAGAAACAAAAAACCATGTGTCACAGCAGCCATGCTGCCAAAAATGGAAGAGAGGAGTAAGTGGAAGAACATAAATACTGAAGAAGGCCAGAGAAAGTACAGTGAGTTAAATAATGATTTAAGAAGGAAAACAGTGGGTAAAGGAGAAATGCAAGGAAATTGTCGATCGTGAATGAATGTGTAGAACAGACCTAATGTATGGCAAAAGAAGGTGACTATTTAAGAAAAAGGCAAGAAAGATAGGAATCATGAACAAAAGTGGTAAATTAGTTTCGGAGGCAGACGATGTAAAGAGTGTCTGGAAAGAATACACTGAATGGCTGTATGACAAAGAAGGCAAGCCAGAAAATATTGAATTAAATGAAAAAGAGGATGTGGAAAAATAACAGCTAGGACAAAGTATTCACGAGTCTGGAGTTGAAAGAGCAATTGATGACATGAAAAGAAGAAAGGCTGTTGGGAGTGATGATATACCAGTGGACGTTCTCCAGGTTTTGGAGTCGAAAGCAGTTAAACAACTTACAAAATTCTTTAACCAAGTATATGATACTGGCATATGTCCTGAAGATTTTTTAGATGTTGTTATTGTACCACTGGAGAAAAAGAACAATGCAAAAAGTTTTAAGGATTACATAACTATTAGTTTTATTTTTCATACAGCTAAAGTTCTAACCAGAGTAATAACCAAAAGAATTGAAGGCACAATAAAAAAGGTGCCGTAAAATAATCAGTTTGGTTTCAGAAGAGGGAGAGGGACTAGAGATGCTATAGGATGTATGAGGATGATGATAGAAAGAGCGCTATAAGTCAATAAAGTCATGTATTTTTGTTTTGTAGATTGGGAGAAAGCTTTTGACCGTGTGAAATGAGATAAAATGTTGGGTATTTTAAACAAAATAGGAATAGATTGGAAAGATAAAAGACTGCTTAAAAACCTTTACTTAGATCAAAAGATTAGAGTCAGGGTTGAAGGAGAAGAAACAGAAAGTACTTTAATAGGGAGGGGAGTGTGGCAGGGAAGTCCTATTTTAACAGCGATATTTAACATTTATGCAGAAACAATAGCAGAAGAAGCGTTGATGGAAGAGGAAGGATTTAAGATAGGGGTGAAAGTATTATCACCATTATACTCGCAGATGATCAGGGATTAATAGCAGAAGACGAGAAAGAACTTCAGAGGATCACAGACAGGCTAGTGGAGGTTGGCAAAAATTACGGAATGAAGATCAATGCCGGAAAAACGAAACTCATGGTGGTTTCAAAGGAACGTAAAGAATTAAATATAATGGTAAATGGCAAAAAATTGGAACAAATAAGTAGTTTCAAATATCTTGGCAGTATTTTAGCGCAGGATGGAAGTAGTACACAGGACATCAGAAGTAGGATTGCAATGGCAAAAGCAGCATTTAACGAGAAGAAGGAGCTTCTCACAAGCAAGAAAATAAATTTAGAAACAAGGAAGAAATTAGCGAAATGCTGCATATGGATCACAGATTTTTATGGGACAGAGACGTGGACGGAAAGGAGAAAGGATGAAAAATATTTAGAAAGTTTTGAGGTGTGGGTATGGGAGAGAATGATGAAAGTGACATTGACAGAGAGGAAGAGAACGAAGAAGTATTATAAATGGTGGGAGAAGAAAGGATGCTAATTAAATCAATAAGGAAAAGAAAAGCAAATTGGATAGGGCACATATTGAGAATACAATGTTTACAAAGGACGATCATAGAAGGCAAAATTAGTGGAGCAAGAGGAAGAGGGAGAAAAATATTAGGAATATTAGAAAATTTCAAGCAGGAATATAGTACTTATAGAGATATAAGAGGCTTCAAGGGAAGGGGGTTGGAGAAACAGAGAGATATGGAGGCAGCTATTCAGCTGAAATCTGTCTTCGGGCAGCAGCATGATGTGATGATATAGGTACCTGTGTAAGTACTTTATTTTTAATTATGCTTATTTTATAAATTTATTTAATTTAGTGTTTGTTAAATAAACAAATGAACAGAAATTTAGGGTTGTTGCGTTATAAATAGAAATTTTTATTCATATTAATAAGAAAAAATTCTTTTAATTTTAGGAAAATAATTGAAATAAGTAATATAAATTTCGGGTCACAGGTTGATTTAGATTAGGCTGCCATTTCGATATTTTTCAGTTACAATGTGGTCAATTGCTGATAATATTTTTAATAATGCGTATGAAATATTATCAGTGCGTCTTTAATGTTAATAAAAATAAAATAAAACACCAATTTCCTCAGGATGTAGTGAAAAGACAAAGAATAATATCAAAGATTTAATGACGTATTTCATATAAAATCACCTGTTCCAAGATGAAATGATGCTGCAACCGCCGTCACGGTTAAACTCTAACATATTCTTTTCTTCACATTTCCGTTTTTATCACGACTTAATTTGGGTGAATAATAACACACCCTTGCGAGAATTTTGACTTTATCCAGCGTGTTTCATTGGTCTAGCCTTCAGCATCAATACTAAATTCCTTTCCAACCTGTATTTCGTTACAACTACACTTAAATAATATATCTTTTCCTGCCTTTTTGTTCCTTTAATACCATTTCCCATCTTATACATTCTTCAACAGCTCGTTTCCTTCCAAAATATGACTCATACAACCTTCGCCTTATTCGGTGTTGAAAAGTGAGGCTGTCAACAAAACTCATATTAATGCAAAAGGAAAAAAATCTTTTTTGCTCCCTCTGTTTATGCGAACCAAAAAAATGGAATGAAATAAATAACGGTTTTCGGTTTCGGTTCGGGTTCAGAAAAATATTTTTTTCGGTCCGGGTTCGGTTTCACTCAAGCTAAAATAACGGCTTTTTTCGGTTTCGGGTTTCGGTTCGGTTCCGGTTTTCACTTCGGTTCCGGTTCGATGCCCTGGTCCCTTGCACCCTCTTACTTCTTTCATAGTATCTCTCCTTCTAAGAACTCTTTGTAAAATTCACTGTCTCAAAATCATATCCACTCACTCCTTGAGCCTCTGCTTAGTTATTCTAATTTAGCTTTTCTCTTTCCCTATTTTATTTAATGCCTCCCCTTGTCTTTTATTCAGAGTCCAACCAATTTTCTTCGTGCTTTATCTATATCCGAAGAACATCCAATATACTCACAATTTCTATCTTCCACTTCACGTCCTGAAATGAATTTTTTGTCGGAGAATGGAAGAGCCAAAATCTACACCACGCCGCAATTTTTTGTATTCTAAACTTGATAAATATTTACTCATAGCAAGTTTCATTCAGACGCCGGCAAAACGCTTACCGCCAGCGAGATGCTCTCCCCCCTCACTCTCAACTCCGCCTCTCGCAGACGCCGCCCCAATTTCCTCAGAGACTACGGCGTTCATTTCTTCTCTAGCCTCTTCGTCACCCGCCTCCTCCTGCCAGCGACAGTGTTTCCGCCTCGCGTGAAAGATTTCTTTCCTTCCATTTCAGTTCATTTCTCTCTCTCTGCGGTTCGTTTTGGACCGAGGAAATATATTTTTTACGCTGATGAATTTCTCTCTTCCTATCTCTCCATGTCCTATTTAGTTATTTTGCAGAGGCTGGAAACATTCGTGAAAAATGGAAGTGACACGAACGAAGAAGTTGGTGTGATCGCTTTCACACAGAACCGTATCCTCTCGTTCGCTTTCATGGAGATGGTAAATTCACACGAACTGAAACTTTTAAATTAGAAAAAGACGCAAAATATTTGTCGCTAAACTTTCTCTTGATTTCTCTAATAATTATTAGGTTAGAGTGAAAGTGCAACATTCATGCATGCGTGTTCTGGTTTCCTTTGATAATTTACGGTTAATAAATTAATCCTATTATTTACAGTGCAAGTAAATACAGCTTTGATGGAACATATTCGATTACTATAGATCATCCGTAGACCCGAGCAAATTTTAATTTAATTTTGAGGGATATTGTGAGCGTAAGTCAATTAATCTGATGTAATGATTGTTTCGCCAATTTGCTACAAACACGGCAGCGTCGGATCACACCTCGTGGAAGAGATAAATGCATCACTGGCGAATTCCCCTCAATACATTCCAGCCTGGTTAAGTGCCAGGTGAGTCAAATTAACATCTAATTGACTGACTTCCATCGTTCTGAATGAAACCGCCGCAGTATACTATAGTCATTTATTTCGGTTGCAATTAAATTTTGTTTTTTGATCTACTTCGTTCCTCGAGGGCACTCGAACTTTTTCGAATATATAACCCAAGGATATCTAAGATGATTTACCTTCTCTTCAAATGAGAGTATTTGACAATTTTATGAAGGATTTGTGATAAAACTAACGGATTTCTAGGAATGCATAACAAGCTAACACAAACTAATGCTCTAAGGTACAGATTATTATTTTTGCATACTTAGTTCTAAATAGCGAGCTGACTCGTTTATATGTTGAACAATAAATATTTATCAACCGATACAAAACGATCTTCTTCTTGTATTCTCCTCTCCCCAATCACTGTCCCACTCTCCTATCCCTCTCACTTCCTATATCTCATCGACATCATTTTTTCTTTGCTACCATATTTTTCTCATCAGACAACCTTCCCTCGTTCTATTCCAACCTTTGTGAAGCAACATTCTCTACTTTTCAAATTCTCACGTTCACCGCTCTCTACATCTTCCTTTTTACCAATCTCTCTATCTTCCCTTTCTCCTATTCTATCCTCTTTTTTCTCTCATTGTATATCATCTCCTAATAGTCCCACGACAAATGAAGTGTTCGTTTGAAATTCCATCGCATTCTGCTATCTCCAACTGCCTCACCGCTCCTTTTTACCTCCTCGTCTTTGCCCTCGATTTTGCCTCATCCGACCGCGACGCCCTCTTTCGAATGAAGAACACGACATTCCGTCTGTTTGCTTTGTCTTTCCAATCATTTTACGCTGTTAATGACGCGATCTCACCCTCATATCCCTCTAGATCGTTTCATCTGTCGCTGGTTCTTTTGTTTACAGATGGAAGGTAGAAACCATTATTTCTAACATGTAGTGGTTATCTTCTACACATGAAGCATTGCATAAATTAGGGGCGTTTAATGTATTATAAAATATCCCCGAATATGCTTCTTCGTACCTTAAACGACATAGAATGTGTTTTTGACAAACGCTATTAAACATGAACTTTACTATCACTGACTTTCGGAAAAGAATTTCTGAAAATTTGCGATGAAACAAATCGTTACTAATGTCAAATAATCTTATGAATTTTGATTACTTTAAAGGAATTTATAAAAAACGGACTCGAAGAACATCGATTCGAGATTGATGTTAGAGAAAGAGGATTGGGACTTTATTATGCGTTCATTAATGCACAAGTCACAGGAACAACGCGCGTGTTGAGAGGTAGACAGGTTATTAAACATAAAGAAGAGGAACTAGAGCTGTCACTTTGAAGCATCGATGCTTCAAGGTGGAAGAAAGAAAAATGAAGAGTTAAAAACCCTTTCAAAATAGATCGTTGATTACTAATTTATGATGGCATTATACTCTCTTCAAACATTTTCCAAATAAAGCCAAAATAGGCATTCTAATTTACTCAGATAGTAAAAAAAACGATAACATACTCGTAAGTTATGACATCTTTGTTGTATTATTTAGGTTCTGGGGTGAATATGGTAAAACTATCTCTGTTAAAATAAATGCAGAAAGCACGTCGGTTATCGATGTCATGGATTTTATTCTATATACAGTGATCCCGATTGATTAATGGCCTTCGGGGATTGGGTAAGCTCCATAAAATAAGAGACGACCTCAAAGTATGATTTATCGATGATATGTTTAGGTGAATATCTAGAAAATGAATATATATCGTGTGATTATAATTTCAAATTTTATAGCGAATAACCTCAGGGATCGGTATATGGCAATTCCCGTAAACAAGAGGGTAGACGTTAATAAGGCAGAAAGCAGCTTTTAAGCGTCTACCGCAGCGCCGTACATATCTCCCCTTCCCATCTCTACCTCTCCCCATCCGTCCTCTGCAGCCTCTTCCTCCGATCCTCTTCCATTCCGCCTCCCTCGCCACGGTTTAGCTGTCTCCTCTCCCACTGTCTCCTCTTCCCACTGCCTCCGCCCCACATTCCACTCCAACTACCCCCTCTCTCTCTATTCCACCCTCTTCCGGCGAAGGTGGGAAGGAAAGCCTTGCCCTCAGAGTGTTCAATAAAAGACCATCAACTATTAATCGATAATCAACGAAATCTTGCCTTCCTCCGTCCACCCACACCCCTTTGGCCCACACCCGTTGGCAGACACCCCTTAGTCCATCGCCGGCTATTCCTTGGCGGGGGAATTCTCAGGATTCCCTTACCAGGGTCCACTACCTTAGCCATCCTCGTTTTCATTCGTCCAATTCCCCGTTCATTTTTCGTCCCTCTTAACCACCTTTACTGTCTCTCTGTTTCTCGCGTGATTCTCATTCCCTTTCGTCGACTTCCCTTTCTCTTTCCCTTATCTTCCACTCCTGCCCAAAACAAGATTACTCCACTTTGACCGATGCACACGTATCTCCATTTCCCTTTCTCCGCCTCCATTTCCCATTTCAGAATGTCTATAAAACCCCGCTTATGACTTCGCCACTCATTTCGACTCCTTTCTCATTTAAACCGCGTCTCAACTGCCGCTCGTTTCTTTAACGTTCTCTCTATCTTCTTCACTCCCCTCCCTCCCTCCCTCCCTCTACCTCCCTCATTCTCCCTCCCTCCCTCCCTCTCCCTCCCTCCCTCTCCCTCCCTCCCTCTCCCTTCCTCCCTCACCCTCCCTCCCTCTCCCTCCCTCCCTCCCACTCCCTCCCTCCCACTCCCTCCCTCTCCCTCCCTCCCTCACACTCCCTCCCTCCCTCTCCCTCCCTCCCTCTCCCTCCCTCCCTCCCTCCCTCTCCCTCCCTCCCTCCCTCTCCCTCCCTCCCTCTCCCATATCCGGGCTAAGCCAGAGCTAAATCATTTCAATCAAACTATTGGATTGTTCAAAAAACGACCAAAATATTAGAAAAAGAACAGAGTAGAACCACATAAAAAACACAGGTTATTTTAAAATCAATTCGAATTGTTTTTTAAAACAAGATGCTACACTATGGTAAACTTGGGGGAAATGAGAGACGGTGAAATGTGTAATTCCGCCGGTAAGACATGGCAGAACTACACCTACGCACGAAACAGGAATGCATTTGTCGCAGAATAAAAGAGCAGGTTTATTAAAAGGAACATCATTGGAAGAGAAAATTATTATTTTGCGCGTTATAATGTCAAAGTATGTTATAATTTTCTATATTCACAAATAAGTGAATCAACGGACCAGAAACTCGAATTTGACTGAGACTACTCAAGAATAGCGATCAAGATCAAAATATTCCTAAAAAATGACTTAAATATGAAAAATTGAAAAAAATCAGAACTTATCTTAGGCATCGTCAAAAGTCTCAACATGGAAATACCTAAGAATATTAAAAAATAATCACTTCAGCTGAGGCCCACATCACTTCTTGATTTAAGAAGAGTTGTGATCGTAGGTTCGGTGAGTTTTGCAGTTTTATCAGCGGCAAAAGGGAAGATCTGAAATAGAAAGCCAGCAAGCTATGAAAGAGCATAAATCAGAGAGGTCTATTCGCTCGGATGATTAACTCTTCAAACTTAACACACGATTTATGGCCATCATCAACACATTAAAGCCTTCCAAGACATATAAACGTCAGATAAATCCAGATAGTGTCGATGGGTTATTTCCGACGTAAAAAATAGCTTCAGAAGCCAAAATTTTCCCACGAGGCTAAAGGTCTTCCGGAGTTTATCTGTAGAAGGCCTTTCGAATCGCACGACCTTCGACGCTTTTCTCTGCGGAGGTGCTCATTGGTCCAAACGCCTCTTAGCCACGAAGGGAGAATGGCTGTCCGTTTTCCCCTTTCTTCCTCATCTCACCTTCTCTTTCCGCTCCCTCGACACTCTCTCCCTCTCTCCTCTCTTCTTCCAGCCTTCTCACCTTCTCCATTATCCTCTCGCCGTCCTCACATTCTTCCCTCTCACTCTCCTTCGCCTCCAACCATCCAAACCATGTCCTCATTCATGTCTCTTTTTAGGCAGGCAGCTCCATGAATTCTTAATTCCTTCACAAGAGATCGCTAGCTAGTCACGACGTAGTGTATAAACAAAAAATATCAAACATAATCTCTCCTTCCAACGTATGTCCATCCTATCTTTTCCTCGTTTGCGCCCCCCCCCCCCCCCAAAGCTCCTCCCCTTCTACTCTTCGGACAGATTTGCCCCCTTTTTATCCTTCAGGGAAGAGCCAACTCATGGAGAATTAATCTTCTTGGCCTCGTAGAATCCTGCCATCGCCTTCACTGTTCCTCCCTCCCTCTCCACTGCTACTCCCTCCCTCTCCACTGCTACTCCCTCCCTCTCAAGGGTTCCCACCTCCCTCTCCGCTGCTCCCCCTTCCACCGCTGCCCCCTCCACTGCTCCCACTCCCCATTTCTCCACCCACTCCCTCCCTCCTGTTCCGATCGACATCCTCCTCTCTCCTCCCTCACCTAACAGCGTCCCTTCTTCCCGACACAATCTCGCTTGTCGGACGAGAGCGCTTCTCTTCCCTCGATCCGAAGGATTTTCTCGAATGAGGAGAGATTTTTTCTCGGCGCATCAGCATAGGAGGGCTTGTCTGATCAATCTGAATTTAAAATGCTGCGAAAACGTCTGAAAGGAGCGAGAAAAGAGGGCGGGAAAGAATGACGGGAGTGGGATGGTCAAACGAGGAGGTGGTATTGCTGGATGGGGGAGTAAAGAGGTAGGGATGGGGGAGTAAAGAGGTAGGGATGGGGGAGTAAAGAGGTAGGGATGGGGGAGTAAAGAGGTAGGGATGGGGGAGTAAAGAGGTAGGGATGAGGAAGATTAAGAGGAAACGAAGGTCAGAGGCTGGTTCGGGAGAAAGTTCTCGTCCCAATCGTGCTTGCACGATGGAAGTTGTTCGCGGTCTTATTTATAATCCTTGACGTGTTTCCTGGTACGGGAGACTTGAACGCTTGGAAAGGTATTTTATGGTGAGAAGAACAACGAGTAAGAGAAATATATGGTTTTCTTTCTAAAATTGATCACCAAAGCCCTTAGGGGTGATTCAACTCCAAAATAGTTATCGCCTATCTAATTTTTCCAAAATCCGAGAAAATTTTTGAAAAAATTAACTGATAAATTCGATCAGGGAATAAAAATCGGTTTTGATTCTTTTTGAGTTATTACAAAGGTAGTTTTCAAGTCCGTTAATGTGAAAATGTTTAAACGATTTAGGTGTCCCTGAATCCATAAAGTGGTTTCGGTCATGCCGTCTGTCTGTTCGCGGTGGTAGGGCCAAAACGCGTATACAAAATTAAATGATATCTCATATTTATGTAATGTTTCATTTTTTCAGACCCTTTTTTATAAAAACGTTGCATAAAAATAAAGGGTAGTTTATTCTTGGCGATTTTTAGAAAAAATTGATTTACTCAAAAATGACTACAAGGAATTTGATTAAAATAAATTCAATTGTAGATCCTAATGTCACGCATAATATTGCGTAAGCTCTATGTCTAAAAAGATCACCTTATGGCGTCCAGTGACATTATAATGCATGCTAAGCTACCTTACGTAAGCCCTATGTACAGTGATGGCGAACCTTTTCTAGCTCCCGTGCCAAAATTATCTTAATAAGAGAAAATTTGCCTCTTCGCGTGCCAGTGCCATAAAAAATCTTATCTGTATATTCGTAGAATATAGCATGAATGTTTACATAATTATATAGCAGGTCTGGAGACCCGTCTGCAGAATGAGAAAAGAGATGGTACGGATATTTTATGATTTTGGGGGAGGTTTTTTAATCCTTAAAATGAACAAAAGGATGTTAGATAAACTAACCTACGATAATGAAATTGAAAGAATCCGAAATTTGACATAATGTTGGTGTAAAAAACATCTAAACATTGTACATAGTTTATGCAGTAAAAAAATTCAGATTAAATTTTTTTTAAATAAAACAATTCCCCTCCCCCCAAAATCATAATATAACCGATGGTAAACGAAGCCACTCTTTCGCATCGTTTCAATGTCTGTATTTATTAGATTTCTGGAGTCATTTCTGCCATGCCGCCGTATGAGTGGCATCTTTTTATTTTATTCCATTTTGTGGCGTGCCAACCAAAATCGTTCCGCGTGCCATAGGTTCGCCATTACTGCCCTATGACATCACGCCTCTGCCGCGATCCACTCAAAATCTCACTACAGCCTTGAATGTTAAACTAAATTGTATGATATATCATTTTTTTAGAATATCATTCATAATAGACATTTTGAAGAGATGAACGATATTTCGCAACAATTAAGGTTACTTTATTTTTGGGTATTTTGAAACAAAATTCGGTTTATTCATAAGTTGGTTTAAGGATTTTGATTAAAATCCATCCAATATTACAGCCTGTTGTCACATATAATACTAACTAATCCATATGTCCAAAAAATTAGTATACCGTCCAGTGGCATTAAAATATACGTCAAACTACGGTTAACTTTGATTTATAAGCGTTTTTATTTCATAAACCTAACAGTCTACCGTTTCCTACAGGTCAAAACCATGTATTATATATATATATATATATATATATATATATATATATATATATATATATATATATAGGGAGGTATCATATTTTGTAGAGGCGCTTTTTTGATAAACGACATTGCACAAAATAAAGGGTAGTTTCTTCTTGGCGATTTTTTTTAAATTTTGGGAGAGCATGAACTTGGATTTCGTTGTCATGACGAATCCAGTGACTCTGTAAATAAAGGCAATTACGTGGACTTGGTCGAATTGGTTGCTAAATACGATGAAACTTTGGAAAACCATTTGGGATATTCCACAGTGTTTCGCGAGACGTTCAGTGCAATACAGAATGATTTAATTTCTTGTGTTGCCCAAGTCGCACTCAAAAAATTAAACAAGATGCGTTCGACTGCCTCAAGAACAGTTACGGAAATTATTTCGACATAGCTGCTTTGCGCTCTGAACTTTCGGTTGTATATTAAATAGAAAATATTGATAAAAACAGCGCTAGCGATTTATATAATTTCATTAAAGATAACGGTTTAGATAAAGCTTACTTTCAAGTAGCAAAATTATGTTAATTACTATTGACAATACCTGCGACCAGTATCTCAATTGAACGGAGTTTTTCAGCTCTCAAATATATCAAAACATTCGTGAGGAATTCTACAAATCAAAACATTGGCTCTTCATGGCGCCCCTCAATCTCTGGCGCCCTAGGCAGTTACCTGTTTTGCTTCCCCGTTCCGCCGTCCCTGCCTCTGTGGCAGCACCATCGTCGTTGACCTTTCGCCTCAGAAACATATTTAAGCGACAATTTATCGCATTGTGGTGAATACAGATCGCGATGGATAGACCTATTCATATATAAGCAGAAGCCTCATTTTATTGGGGACGAGTGTATTTTAAAACTCGCGCCGGTTCGTCAAAACTAAGGTTGTTTTTTTCATTACTAATTTCTTATCAAATATTATTCATTATGTTATCAGAGCATCCTAGATCAACACTTCCATTTCCATTTAATTTTGTCCTTAAGAAATGCCTTAAAATTTATACATTCATTTTTTAAATTTTCATCCAAATCGCCAGAGCATTGATCTAATATTATATTTATACTTTCTGTATATTCGATGTCTGTGCTTTCATCAAAAATTTCAAAAATAACTTTATATCTTATTCCTAAATTTTTGTATACGCTTACTCTTCTGTTTAATTCAGTAATTAATACGTCAAGAACGATATTTAAGGTTTCAACGCGAAATATATCTCTTCCTGTTATTTTATTGCGGTCAGTGCCTCCATCTGAGAATCTTTTTGTCATAATTCTTTTTTCGTATCGCTATTGGTCTTTTATTTCGTGACATATACGTTTATAGGTCTGCCGCGATCAAAAGAACATTTTGTGTGTACTGTGAGTGTGGCCTAATCCCTCGCTCCACTTGGCACCCTCCCCTCTTACACTTCCTTATCGCTATCGCTGTCTCGGTCCTTTCTAACTACACTGTTGCCAAATATTCGCAAAACTTCGTCTAGGCAGCAACTCTAAATACTGAGAACTGACAACCTAAGGAGGAGAAGAATGGGCTAGCAGTGGGGTGGGGGTAATCAAGATGACAAGGAACTTCCCCTCCGTGACGGAGGAACTTCCCTTCGGTGCGCGGCCGAAATTCGCGCATGTTCTTATGAATGCAACAGACATAGCAAAATTTTCATATTCTATTAATTTCTCTGCCGAATCTGATTTAATATTTTGAATCATTATTTTTAATGAGAATAATATCGCAAAACCTTGATTAAAATCTAAGTCAAGTTTCTGATTAACTTTACTATATTTGAGCCGACCAGTGTTGGCACTTCGTTGCTCGGAAGCAGTCAAATGCCAACTCTGGGGGGAGAGGGCTTTAGCAAATGAGACAGCGTAAAGAGCGAGCCGTTACCATGGCAACGGTGCGCTGTTGTCATTTTCTCTTTCCTCTCCTGTTTCTCTTGTACCTCATGCGTAATGAACGGTCACTCGGCAGGTTGGGGTAAACCGATGGTCGTAACAGCATTTGGCAACATCTCCTTCCCATCGATGAGTAGGCAACCAGCTCTTCAGATGCCATCTCTCACCGGCTCGACTATAACACTATTAAATCTCGCTAATATTTTCTCCCAAAATACTATTAAATCGCGGCTTCCAAATTAAAGTTGACTGGTTTGGCATGCAGTTATTTGGAAAGTAATTTAATAATTGTGGTTTAACATATAAGAAAAAATTGTACGTATTTCATAGACGGTACCGAAATATAGAGAACTTTTTCATTTCAAATTAGAATTCTATATATCGTACGGAAGACGCACAAACAAAAAAGATACTTTTGGGGGCCATTAAGATATGATTTCACTGCCGCGTCTCTCGTCTGTGTCCAGCAGCAGCGGCGAGACGCAGCGGTGAGATTTGCTGCCGAGTGTTTTCCGAGACGCGTCTCGCAAGGCCGTCCAAATAGACTTCACTAGCAGTCAAGTACTTCGCCTTCCCGTTGTGCTTTCACCGATTTAAAGTGTACAAAAAATGATAATGAGGACCAGATGTTACTTACCATCTCTCCCTACAGCCGTAGCGGCCACAGACCATATATTTTCTATATTACAGATATGCAGAAAGTCATGTGGTGGCCAAATCAGATTTTTTTCACTACATTTACATGATACCCTGCAAGTCACCTTATTGTTGTATGGCAAGAGATTCAGTGTACCAAAAGCAAGTCTAGTTTTCCTAGTCACCTTTTCCCACCATGTTCTCTTATTGTCTTAGGAAAAAATGATACTATATATATATATATATATATATATATATATATATATATACACACAAACATATACTCATATACATATATGCTTGCACACCGTACGTCTTGCACGGTACCGTCAATCTCAATTGTGGCTCGAATTCTTGAAATTTTGTAGTAGTTTTGGAGGATCAGTGTAAAATTCACGTCTCCACCGTCTCTGCACTTCACACACATCCTCGAATTTTCAGTACCACTTCAAATTTAATTTGCGTTTTTTGAACGTCAAGCAAACCTTTTCTGTATTACGCTCTGAATCATGGGTATGGTACCGCAGTATTTCATTGGGATTAACGGCCACATTACTTAGAGGCACATTAAATTTTGGTTCCATCTTGAATACTTGAATAGATATTTGTTATTTAAATGTGAATACATTTTTTGAGACACCCTGTGTGTATACCGGAGTTTGCTGTGATTTCCGCCTGATGATGACATTGTAACGTTGAAACCTAGATCGTGTTTTATTAAATAAAGTGCAAAATTTTCAGTGATTTGTTTTATTTCCTTAAAACATATTTTAATTGAAGTCGTGGATTGTTTGCCTCTTGAGTATCGCATTGACGAGATTTTCCTGAACATTTACTTACGGACAGAAAATAGCAGCGTCTTTTTCTGCACCGCTCCCATATCTCGAATAGGAATGCCATCTATCGACTGAAGAATTCAGACACGTAATCGATTGCAATGTTCATGTCTTCCCGGCATTATTCTTCCAAGCTATCTCTTTCTCTCTGTATCTCTTTCACTGTGTATGGATATGTAGATCTCCATTTCACGCCGATCGATTGACAGATCGATAGCTTAGGCGTCGAATTGCGATCCAAGGGTCGCGCGTCAAATTCGCCGCTGCGCGAGCGACTCCTCCTTCGGCCGACGCCTCCCTTTCCCTCTTTCACACTATTTTCCCGGGACTTATGTTATCTACTGTTTGGAGGCATTATTCCAGCGAGATTCACCTGTCATTGAGAGAAGATCCAAGCGATCCATCTTGCAAAATAAAGGATTCAAGGTCAAAGAGGGAAAGGGAATTCCCTCGAAATGGGAAAGATATAAGAAAAAAATGCAAAAAGTGATGTGGAAAAAAGAGGAATGAGACGAAAGGAAAAAGGAAAAGATAGAGAACGAGATGTTAATAAGGATTAAAAATAAAAATTCTAAATGAATAATTGTCATCATGTTGGCGGTGCATTGAATAGAGTATTTTAGAGGAGAGAATGAGACACAGACAGTTAAACTTCATTATTCAGACTAAATACAGATTATGTCACTTCTTCATAAAATCAACCATCCATCATGTAACCAATACAACATACATCCAAACAGATTAATCTAACAATATAAATATATCTATATTTAAAAATGATATATAGAAATGAGTAAACGATGCACTAAACGGGATTTGAACAAATAAGCATGGAGACAAAAATATGGGTGAACACGGCAAGAATTTAATAGAAAGAGTGTAGACAAAGGGAAATTACGTGAGGAAGAGATAAAAATATAAAATCAGAATAAAGAGACAGGCAGGGTGAAGTAGTTGAAGAAGTGACGACACGAATCAGTCAGAGAGAGGGAGAAAGATGGATCGGGAAAAACCAGATCGGAGGGAAGTACGTGCGGTCAAAAGGAAACGTGCAAAAGAAGTGGTTCACAACGGGGTTAGTTCCCATGTTTATGTAGGGCAGCACGACCAAGGGATGAGACTTCTAGAAGAAAGTTGGATGGGAGAGAGGAGTGATGCCAATGGGAAAGGACTTAAACCATGGAAGGGGAAGAGGTTAAAGAGAGAAAAATAGTGTACCATGGAGTATGGGGGAGAAAGAATTAACCTGAAAAATGAACAGGAGAAAGAGTGGATGGAAAGAATATGAGTGGGACGAGAGAGAAATAGACCCGGCTGTCTGTCACTTTCTCTGAATTGGACCGAACTCAATGCGCTATATCTAAAGTTTATTGCAGGTAATAGAAATCATAAAAAGACACTAGTACAGTAAATCCTCGATATTCGCGGGGGATACGATCCTGGAAATCTTCGCGAATATCAAAACCGCGAATGTTAAGAACAAATTTTATGAAAAAAGAGGGGTAGGTGGACCATTCTTACAGAAATAAAGGCGAACGTTAGTGATCAATAAGAAATAACTTGTAATTATGTAATAACCATATTTATTATAACAAAAATAAATATAAACACTATGGATATGTTATATAGGAAAGATAAATAAACGAAAAATACAAAAAAAAACATTAAACTCACCGACGATGTAGATATTGAGAAGATAATGACGGGGGTGGATATACAGAAGGATGGATTAGAGAGATGTAGTATCCTCCTGAAGATCTTTCTGGGAAGGGGACATACAGGAGTCTGCAGAGGAAGGTAGCGTGGTTGCAACGTTCTAATAAAAACTCGTTATGGACGTTTGCTTCGTCTTTCGTTGCAAATCCTTGTAGTTCTCCTTGTAAGAGGCTGTAAGAGCCTCCAACGTTCTTTTAAATTTTAGACTACGCTCCATCGAAGAATCCATTTCAAAAACCTTGTCAGCCAGAGCCTTAGACATGTCCAAAATCTCCGCCAGTGCCTCAAGTGACTGCTAAGGCTTTTGAATCTCATCATTATCTTTTTCCTCACTGCTTTCACTTGAGCATATGAGTTCCGCAGGATCCTCCTCGGTCAACTCTCCTTTATGGGAGTCGAGGAGTTCCTCCACCTCGCTATCTTTGAGAACGTCGGAACCCCATCCTCCCAAATCATGTGCCAACTTCACAATCCTCCGCAGCTCTTCTTCTACCTATTAGACGCCTTTCAGGTCTTTCACTGCAACAGCTACCTCCAGCACGCATTCCAAGTCGATGGTTTCATATCATCTAGAGATTCCCTTATAATAGGAATACATTCAGCGATTTTATACTTTTCTCAACAATTGCTGACTGACATAGAGGAATCGCTCTCCATCTGGTCGAAAATTCTCGCAATAATCAAAACGAATATTAAATACGCGAATATCGAGGGTTTACTGTACTCACAAAAATTGATGTAATATACGCTATTGAACTTAAGCCAGCTTTTGTGCTAAAAAGGAACAAATTTACTCATTAATTTAATTTTGAGATTTCTCCAAAAAAAAACCGTTTATAAATCATTAGGAATAACGAACGTATGAAGAAAAGCAAAAATATGAAACATTAACCTGTATTAGGCTATATGATGAAGACATGCGACAATAAAGAATTATTTTGGTTTTCTCGATAAATAGGCAGCCTATCAAAAAGTTTTTGTTGCAAAAACGTTTCTTTCATTGAGCTCTGTGTCATATGGAAAGTAAGAATTTTCTCGCATTAATATTTTACCAGTTAAATTTTTGTTTACCGGATATTGACAGCCTTGATTGGATGATTTATTCCAATGATGTCGTTTATTTCTTCTATTGTGATATAAATTCCTAAGGAAAAAATGCATAATGCTCACATAAATACGCAAATGAACAAAAAACAACTTACATGCTAAAAGGAAGAAAGAAACAAAAGATGTATTCGGCACATTAAATAAAACTTAGAGGAAAAAACTTGGTGTTACAAAACAATAGATTCGGCTGATGACTCTGCAGTTTTGTCCCACCAAAACTTTTTCTTTCTTTTGTCTGCGTGACGTGACAACTTACTCGACGAATTTTAATTGGAATTAATTTGATTCGCAATAAAAACTTCTGGCTCCGAAATCTTCAAATATTAGCAAAATGCTCCTCCAAATATGTATTCTCCACAGAAATTGACGCAATGCCGAACAAATTAGTCATGCTAGTCAAATTAATTAATTCTTTGCATTTTTCTGGAAATTTTATAAAAACTCAGTTAAGAAAAAATATGATCTATACTTTGATGGAATCATATTCAGTCATTCCGATGAAACACGTTAATATGACACAATAAAAAGTCTCCAATATAATTTAAATGCGGCGGTATATCAGAATATAAACGAGATCTCTCGACTGTAATCCCAGTGTCTCTTGAACTGCTTTCAACTCCATCGCGTCGAAGAAATGACGAGGAGAGAAAGAGGGCAAAGATAGGAATTCAGAGAGAGAGAGAGCTATATATATATATATATATATATATATATATATATATATATATATATATATAGAGAGAGAGAGAGAGAGAGAGAGAGAGAGAGAGAGAGAGAGTGAAGGAAGGAGGAAGTAAAAAGGGGCGTGCCGGTCGGTGGAGTTGTATATGAGACGGAGGACGTGTTTCGAAGGAAAGGCAACGGCCGGAGAGGAATGAGTGCTTTCAGGGTTCTCCACCCGAGATGGAGGAAGGAGAAATATTTGAAGCAACGTGCGACATTACATGGGTCTATGGTCGTTCACCGTCGAGAAATATCAAGGAAAATATGGTTGATAAAACGATTGGACAGGAGCGCCGAATGAAGTTAGGGATCCTCCTATATCTGAGAAACTAATGTTTAGGCACTTCCAGATGAGCTGGAGATTAGAAATTTTTTTCTTAGGTGGGATTTTGTGCAAAATCGACTAGAAAAAATGAAAATCTTGAAAAAGTGCAACAATGCGGCCGCTAAAAATTCGCAATTGTTTAAACAAATTATCAAGGATTATGTAATTCCAAATGTGCTACGGAGCTGAAATTATTTCTAGAGGTAGTATTTGTAAAATAACGGAATAGGGATTATACAAATTTTGATATTTTAATTTGTTTGGCAGTTAAAATTTTTTAAATTTTAAACAAATAAATTATATAATTTTTAACATTTAGAAAAATGTAATTTCACTTCTAATTGTGCAATTAATTTAAAATTTGGCAGAAATGTGTGGCATTATTAACCCAATGTGGGAAAAGTATAATATTCCTAAAATTGTAAAAAGTAGTGATTGTTTTACTCCATTATTGTTCTATAATGAAAAAACGAAAACCGATCCTGAGGAGAAATCTTTAGAAATAAAGAAATATTCCTCATGATGAAATATCTATTTGGAAAATTAATGTTTTTTCAAGGTGAGATGAAATGCTTGCAGTATGCAAGCACCTTCTACTAGTATATATATATATATGTGTGTGTGTGTGTGTGTTTGTTTGCTTTTTTATTTATATAGCTATATATAGCTGATTTTCTTGACACCTTTAATGTAGAATATCTCCTTATTAAATGCACAGTATCAATTTTTTCAAACAGTATTATCAGTCAGTTTATTACCCATCTGCGAGTTTTCCCATAGCCAATAATCATCCGAAACTTAAGCCTAACCATGACAACACTGACCATATCATATAAAACACGCCGTTCTACTTTCCAGGAAGTTTTGATAAATCCTCTTTCATGAGGCTGATAGTAGGTACGCCAACGATGCTTTAATATAATCAAAAGTCGTACGCTTTGGGCGGCACAAAATGAAATAAAAGCTTAACGAAAATAAGAAAAATAAGATGGAAATGTGCCTTTAAACATGATAAATATTAGATTCAAGAAACCTCCATTCCAAAACAGGCGGCTGGCTATGAGCTTCATGCGATAATGGAAACGACTCCATGAATGTTTTACGTCTATCTCTCTCTCTCCGTTTCTACCTCCCCTTCTCTCTCCCCTCTCTCTCTCTCTCGCCACCCCTCATTCTCTCGCCAGCGGTTGAATAAAAGCGTCGTCCAAAAAAGAGGAACGGATATATGTCATGACTTGACATTTTCGAAGAATCAACCCAAAATATACATATACATAGACGCGCCAAAAGGCTAATCCGCAGCTG
This sequence comes from Tanypteryx hageni, assembly GCA_028673005.1. NCBI lineage: Eukaryota > Metazoa > Arthropoda > Insecta > Odonata > Petaluridae > Tanypteryx > Tanypteryx hageni. Next base: position 267,968,573 of record CM054112.1, read on the forward strand.
CAGGACGCCAAAGTGTTCGCGAGAACGAGGGTCGTGTGGATAAGGAAAGGAAGAGAAGGAAGTGGAAATGGTTTACAGAAAAAGGAAGCGAATTTAGGGAGAGACCGAAAATGTGAGGGGACCTACAAGAAAGAGAGAACAGAGTAAGTGTATTTTATTTATTTATTTCCATGCGGCCCCTAAACAGCCGTAATCGGCCTTTTACAAGGGGCTCATTAACATAATAACAAGGACTCTCACAAACATCCATGCCCTAGGTGAAGAAAAACCCACCTAGGCGGGATTCGAACCCGCGACCTTCGGATTGGTAGGCGAGGACGTTACCCTGCCACCACCGAGGCCGGTGAGAGAGAGAAGTGGAGTGGAAGTAGTGTAATGAGACAGATATATTTACTTCATTTCATTTCCTTTCTGCTCTGTGCCTATTTACAATACCATATCACCATAATGATTATTTTATAATTCATTTACCATTTTGCCATAATTGTTATTAAAACCTCGCTCATTCCACGTGCCAAATATCATTGTCCATTTCCGTGGTCAAGGTCGTTGTCGAAAAAATCCAACGACAGTTTCATTACCTCTAAGATATGTTGTAATGGATAAGTGGGCTCCCTATCGCACAGCTCCCTACCTGGAGGACAAAAGCTTCAAATCAGAGTCATTTCGATGGATGACCTTCGCCATTGCTTTCAGAATCTCATTCACCCCGAACACAGAACTTTTGAGGTTATTTAGTCCCTCGAGCGTCCTTAGGCGCTACTGAGATTTTTCCTCCGCCCTAGGTTAGGATTACTCGATTGGCAGCCCACGGCTCTGATCCGACTCCCGAAAGCAATTTTGTGACCCTCATTATATTTTTTCAAATAAAGGAATACATTAATTTCTATTTTCATACCAAATATGTTTTTAAGTCTATGCTTTTCATGACGTTAGTTCTCTTAATTTGAACTAGAGCAGCGGATCTCAACTCACAACCTATCACGGATCGGTATATTTACTGAATATTCATTCCACCGAGGACCACTAAAATTTTTCTTAATGCATTTTTATTTTTTATAATGACTATTCTCTTAAATGAATTTATATTAAAATGGTAAAAGGTAAATCAATGTTGCCTATTGTTAAATATTTAAGAGAAAAATAGAATTTTGCTTACCGTGACACGCCCTAAGTAATGTCGGCCACTGTTAGAGTTTTGGAACTGGAAATTCTCGTTCCCGGTTCTGGGGAACTTACTCAATATTTCATGTTCTTGATTCCCGAGAAAATTTTTAATGATTTCCGGGAATAGTTCGTTTAAAATTTGTTCCGAGTCAATTTTTTCCAGAATTGCCTTCAGAGCTGGATTTTTCAAAAGATATTCCTCCGAATTTTACTCCTTAATATTAAGCTATTAAAATTTGTTTTGATCTTATTGATTTTATACATGTTGTACCGATAGAATTTCTGATGAATACGAAATATTATTTCAGTGAATGCTATTTAGTAAATGAGTTTTTAGGACTTTGGCTAATTCCACATAAATAAAATTAATTAGTCGGAATTAGTCCAAGTCATTATTAAGCATGTTTTTCGTACTGTTAATTTTGGTTTGATTATGGAATTCTACGAAGTCTCTGCCTCGTCCATTAACTTCATTGAGTTATTATTTGGAGTTTGAGATTAAGGATAAGGTTGCGTTTCTTGCTTTCAACTCAATTTTGATGGAACGTTAATACAATGTCAAAATATTCTCGCGCCCGTGAATGTCGTCAGTAAACAAAAAGTAATTGTTGCATGAAAATTGCAATATAAGATACATTTGCAGTTGGTCTCCTGTTATATCCACATCAAAGAAAGATCGGTTGCGCAACTCAAAGTGCGTCTGAATATTGAATCTGCTAACAATTTGTCGCAAATAATGTATCATATGTCATTGGGATTCATTAAAGACTTACATATTTACGTTGTACCATTAATAAATATCATGTTTAAATTAAAATAGTGTATTAAATATTAAAAGTTCTAAATAATTGTTATTCGCGAGATCCCGAGATATTTTATAAACTAATTCCCCTTCGAAAAATATCCCGGGAAAAATATTGCCGGGAACCTAAAACCCTAGCCAATGTCGTTCGTTAATCAAAAGTAGTCGACATCAACGATTGAATGAACCATTCAAATATTCCATGTTTTTAGGATATTGTTGTAATTCATTCTGTGGGAAGGAAAGTGTCGCTATTAATGGGCTAATTGCTACATTTATTTTTTATATTAATCTATGAATCATCAAGCATTTTGTGCCGTTTTTTAACCCTACTGAAAAACATTCATTTCGAGTACGTAAAGTAGACAGTGAAAATCGGCAATTTAACGTTCAATTGCAACGAGAATATTTTTTATTTTACCACATTGTAAAAATGCGAAACCTCCTTTTAGATTATATCTTAGTAATTTAACGAAGCCACATGAAGCGACACGTCGAGATAAAGCATTTAATTTTAATGAAATATTCCCTCTTGGCACTCTTGGAAGAAAACGAACCTTTTCAAAGCTAAAATCTTCATATGTATCTGTACTCGTCCTATGGGTAAGGATACGAAAAAAGTATCGACACTTTACTCAAATCGGTAATTTCCTTTCGATACCAAGTACTTTTGTACTCGATTCTTTTCTTTCGATTTTCTGGTGACATCGGTACTTTAGGTCCGATACTTTTGTGGCATCGATACTTTTCATTCGACATAACATATGAGTAAGGTATCGATACTTTCGTTTCGATTTCGTATCCTTAGATACGAAAAAAGTATCGATACTTTACTCAAATCGGTAATTTCCTTTCGATACCAAGTACTTTTGTACTCGATTCTTTTCTTTCGATTTTCTGGTGACATCGGTACTTTCGGCCCGATACTTTTGTGATATCGATGCTTTTCATTCGATACATCATATGATTACGGTATCGATACTTTCGTTTCGATATCGTATCCCTACCTATGGGTCGAATGACGTTAGCCCAAGAAAAAGCTATAGAATCCAATTTTAATGTTTTTTGGAACATAAGCAAGCAGATATAAGTAAACGCAGAAATTGTGAAGGAATGCATGCTAGAAATTATTAAAACATTATTTGAAGATAACTCATTACTAATGGATGTTATGAAGTTTATTCCTCTTTCAGACTCATTCACGAAGAATTTAAATATTAACAAATGAAATAACAAACACGTTTAAAGAGGAGGTTATGTGGAGGATCTACGAGAAGCAGCGAATAGCTGGTAAAAACAGTGTCACAACTTCTGAGGGAGGTTAAACAGGCTGACTGTTATGCGCTTGCTATTACCGAATCGACATATCTTACAGATTTAGCGCAGCTTTCATTTTTCATATGATATTGCAACAGATAACGCTTTGTATGAGGCTTTGTTTAGTTTTTCATCCTTGGGGAATACTCAGGTTGCAAATGTGTATATAGGCTGAATTTGATAATAGTAAAGCATAATTTATCACTTCAAAAACTCGTTTCATTGCCAACCGAAGATGCGTCAAGACGAATTCGTCGCACGTCAACTTCGTCGTGAGACAAATTCGTCACAAATTCAGGAACCGTTGAGGAAAAACGAAATATTTTCATGCTATTTTCAATGTTACGGTTTGTATATTAAAATCCCGAGTCACGGATTGGCAGTGAAATGTCAAACCGTTTAAGATGCAGGTAAATTTTCCCCCGACTTTGTTTTTTATACGCTTTAAAAATATCTGACAATACTTTCTTGGCAAATAGTCTTCTCACTCAAACATATGTAATTGTTTTCCTTTCCATTATTTCCCTTATAACATAGCTTTCTCCGACTACCCTCCCAGTATTGCAGCAAGGATTACCACGCATAAATACGAAATAAAATACAAAACAAGTGAATGCAGAAATATATTTTATATAAACCGGTTTTCCATGAAAAAACATTCATATTTATGTTATACATCCATTATGTTAGATTTTTTTATAAAATTTTGATATTTGAAAGATATAAATAGATTTTTTAAAAAGAATAATTCTATTTCTCATAAAGTAACACGTAAAAAGAGACCTTTGGACGTGCAGGCATTTCTTCTTTTGGAATTTAAAATGATAATAGGAACGACCTACGATCATCCAATTTGAACAATTTTAAATAACATTTAATAAATTCTCTTATTCTATTCATCTTTTTGCGCCTTCAGCTCAAAATTGATCATAGAAAACGTTTAAATCACATATTTCGGAGTAATATTTCCATTTTAACGAAAACTGTTTTGAAGAAAATGTAATTGTCATTTGTAGCCTCAAGGCTAAATGCTCTCTCATCCATTGCATCAAAATTTATCTTGTCAACCGATTGCTGTTAAAAATATAGTCGATATAAATAGTGATAGTTAAAATAATTTATTTAGAGCTATAGATTTACATTCCGTTTTAAGAAATCTGAACCCGTAATTTTTGAAGTGCATTAATACAAGTATCCCATTAAAAATATAATATTCTCCAAAATATGCCATTTAAACGTTAATTTTAGCGATTTCGAGTATCTCATCCTTTAAGATAAGAAAATTAATATTCATAATTTTCTTCTTAAAAGCGCAAATCCAGCGTTGATATCTGAACTTATACATATTTTAAATATTATCGAAAAAAGTTTCAGCTCTTTCCTAGTTAATCAAAAAGTCAAGTAACGTTTCTGGATTCTTACCCGGGACTTTTTCGGTTTTTTTGTCATTGACATATAAAGCGTTACTAAAGTATTTAAGCCAAATCACAACTCGCATTCTATTATAAAAACCAGCAAGGAAGTTCTTAATGCGACGGCTCCCTCTCTGACTCTTCCTCTCTCACACCCGTTTGCCACTCTTCCTCTCCGACTCTCCCTCTCTGACTTTCCCTCTCTCACTCCCCCTCTTTCACTCTCCCTCTCTTACTTTCCCTCTCTCACTCCCCCTCTTTCACTCTCCCTCTCTGACTTTCCCTCTCTCACTCCCCCTCTTTCACTCTCCCTCTCTGACTCTCCCTACCCCTCAAAAATTCGATTCTTTCATACTATGTCTAATATAAACAAATCCGCTTCCGCTATACGGCAAAAGTTCAGAGCGATTGGAATAGGCAAACAAAAGGAGTTCAAGTTACCGCCCGATCTCTCACTCGACACCCTCAATCTAACCTTCACCTCCCATCCTAGTATTCACAATTCTGCTGTCATAACAAAATTAATACAACAAATCGTGGTTCACATAATATTACCGCTGCCCCAAGTACTTTCGTATTCGGCAACGTATCACAATTTCAAGTACTAAATACAATCCGAGTATAAAGCCCAAGGCTTTGATGGCATTCCGATTACTTCTCTCAAAAACATCATTCATGTCATTTTACCGTACATCACTAACATTTTTAGATCTTCTCTCTCTCAAGGAATATTTTCCCAAGCATGAAAGCGTGCATTAATTCGTCCAATCCCTAAGAAAACAAATCCCACCGAAATCAGTGATATTCGTCCAATAAATTTCCTACCAATTTTTCATTTCTTCTTCAGTTCTTTATTGAATCCCTTATAATCAGGTTTCCGAAATTCCCGCACTACCAGCACTGCACTAATCAGAATTACAGATGATATACGACGTGCAATGGATAAAAGGGAAGTGACTACTTTAGTCTTGCTTGACTTCAGTAAAGCCTTCGACAGACTAGATTAGGACATCCTGACATCAATTGACTTTTCTTCTTTTGCAGTCAATTGGATTTCCTCCTACCTTGGCAATAGGTTTCAAAAGATTATAACAGAGGATAAATCTTCTTCTTGGTGCGTTAACTCTCGCGGTGTTCCGCAGGGTTTATTATTAGAACCGTTTCTTTTCTCTTTATATATAAACGATTGCACAACTTCTCTCAGATTATGTAAATACCATCTATATGCTGATGATCTCCAGATTTTTTTAAGCTCAACCGTCAATACTTTATCACATTAAATAGCAAAAACAAACGAAGACTTATCTGAAATACGTACCTGGAGTATCAACAATCTTTTAAATCTAAATCCCGACAAATCTCAGGCGATAATGAAAGGATATCCCAAATTATTATTGTCAATCAACCAAGAGAAAATCCCTAAATTTTATATTACTAGTTTCATCATACCTTAAAGCAAAGTCGTAAGGAACCTAATCGATGTAAATCTCTCCTGGTCACCACATATCATAAAAATATTTAAAACTCTCAGAAAATCACTCCATTCTCTCCACAAATTAAAAACCCTTGCGCCTATCTGGCTTAAGAAACTATTGGTTTCATCTCTTATCATACCGCACTTCGATTATGGTGATGTTGTTTATCATGAATTATCCCAAGAATTATCGATTAAACTTCAGCGTTCGTTTAATGCATGAGTAAGGTTCGTATTTATATTGCAAAGGTCAGATCACATTTCTGAATTCATTAACATACACTGTAATGGCTAGATCTTGCATCACGAATGCGATTATATCTCCTAACTCTAATGTACCAAATAATATCCCTAAGCACTCCACTATATCTTGCAAATGAATTCAAGAGCCATGACTCGATCCACACGGTAAATACTAAAGGAAAATATAAACTGCAAATTCCACATCAAAGAACAGTCGTATACAATAACTCTTTTGCGGTGACAGTATATCGTTATTGGAATGAGCTTAATCCAACATTAACTACGTCAATGATTGTATCTTCTTTTAAAAATTCTTACAGGAAATCATTAAGAGCTATGCAAACCAATAATTTACGTCTCCTTATTCAGGGAATTCCATAATCTTAACTTTTATATTTTCCTACCTCTAATATTCTCACTATAGGCTATTCTCTTTCTATCTCACGCTATTACGTTCTATTCTATTTCATTCCATCATATTCTATTCCTTTTTATGCAATTTTTTCCATCTTATACTGTACTTTTCAAGGTTAAACGAGTGGTACTTAGACCATGAAATGTATATACGTGTTTTTTTTATTCACTGCTTCCATTTTTTTTTGTTTAATGTCCAAGAATATCTTGATTCTGTTTCAAATTTAAACGAGTGGTACTTGAACCATGAAATGTATATATGTGGGTGTTCATTTCCTACTTAAATTTTTTTGTTTAAATCCAACAATAACTTGATTGTGTTAACAATCTTCTTATTTTGTTTTAATTTTAATTACTTGAATGTTCTAGCTTATATTTGGGAATTATTGATAATATGTAATCTATACAATGATATCTTTTGATATATGTTGTAAGTATGTCCTTAGCTTCACTCAGTAGGTTTCGCATGTTTTTCCCACTCTCCTTCTTGTGAGGATGGTTTCCTACGATGAGTTTTTTCAAGGATATACTTCAATTCATTCTTGATTTTTTCCAACAGCGTAAATTCTTTCCTTATGACTATCATATAGGAAATGCTAGAGTTCTTCTAACATATTTAAAGTGTATACTAACTTATTGTAAGCACATCTGTATTGTGTTTATAATGAAGTTTGGTTAGGTGGAAGAGGGGATTGCACAGTCTCAATCTCGCCCCTAACAAGAAATTCAATCAATCTCCAACTCTCCCTCTCTCACTCTCCCTACCTGACTCTCCCTCACCGACTCTACCTCTATGACTCACCGTCTCTGACCCTCCCTCACTGACTCTCCCTCTCTGACTCTCCCTCTCTGACTCTCCCTTTCGTACTCTCCCTCTCTGACTCTCCCTATCTGACACTCCCTCTCGTACTCTCACTCTCTGACTCTCCCTTTTGTATTCTCCCTCTCTGACTCTACCTCTCTGACTCTCCCTCGCTTACTCTCCCTCTCCGAATCTCCCAATCTGACTCTCCCTCTCTGACTCTCCCTCTCTGAATCTCCCTCTCTGACTCTCCCTCTCTGACTCACCCTCTCTGACTCTCCCTATCTGACTCTCCCTATCTGACTCTCACTCTCCGACTCCCCTTCTCTGACTCCTTCTCTGACTCTTCATCTCTGACTCTCCATCTCCGACTCACCCTCTCGAACTCTCCATCTCTGACACTCCCTCACCGACTCTCCCTCCCCGACTATCCCTCTATGACACTCCCTCACCGACTCTCCCTCCCTAACTCTCCCTCTCTGACTCTCCCTCTCTGAATCTCCCTCTCTGACTCACCCTATCTGACTCTCCCTTTCGTACTCTCCCTCTCTGACTCTCCCACTCTGACTCTCCCACTCTGACTCTCCCTCTCCGAATCTCCCTCCCTAACTCTCCCTCTCTGACTCTCCCTCTCTGACTCTCCCACTCTGACTCTCCCTCTCCGAATCTCCCTCCCTAACTCTCCCTCTCTGACTCTCCCTCTCTGACTCTCCCTCTCTGACTCACCCTATCTGACTATTCCTCTCTGACTCTCCCTCTCGTACTCTCACTCTCTGACTCTCTCTTTCGAACTCTCCCTCTCTGACTCTACCTCTCTGACACTTCCTCTCTGACTCTTCCTCTCTGACACTCCCTCTCCGACTCTCCCTTTATGACTCACTATATCTGACTACCCCTCTCTGACTCTCCCTCTCTGACTCTCCCTCTACGACTCCCCATCTCTGATTCTACCTCTCTGACTCTTCCTCTCTGACTCTCCCTTTCGTACTCTCCCTCTCTGACTCTACATCTCTGACTCTTCCTCTCTGACTCTACCTCACTGACTCTCCCTCTCTGACTCTCCCTCTCTGACTCTTCCTCTCTGATTCTCCTCTCGTACTCTCACTCTCTGACTCTCCCTTTCGTACTCTCCCTCTCTGACTCTACCTCTTTGAAACTTCCTCTCTGACTTTTCCTCACTGTCACTCCCTCTCCGACTCTCCCTTTATGACTCACTATATCTGACTACCCCTCTCTGACTCTCGCTCTCTGACTCTCCCTCTACGACTCCCCATCTCTGACTCTCTCTCTCCCTCTCTGACTCTACCTCTCTGACTCTTCCTCTATGACACTCCCTCTCGTACTCTCACTCTCTGACTCTCCCTTTCGTACTCTCCCTCTCTGACTCTACCTCTACGACTCCCCATCTCTGACTCTACCTCTCTGACTCTTCCTCTCTGACTCTCCCTTTCGTACTCTCCCTCTCTGACTCTACCTCTCTGACTCTTCCTCTCTGACTCTACCTCTCTAACTCTCTCTCTCTGACTCTACCTCACTGACTCTCCCTCTCTGACTCTCCCTCTCTGACTCTCTCTTTCGTACTCTCCCTCTCTGACTCTACCTCTCTGACACATCCTCTCTGACTCTACCTCTCTGACTCTCCCTCTCTGACTCTCCCTCTCGTACTCTCACTCTCTGACTCTCCCTTTCGTACTCTCCCTCTCTGACTCTACCTCTCTGACTCTTCCTCTCTGACTCTCCCTCCCTAACTCTCCCTCTCTGACTCTCCCTCTCTGACTCTCCCACTCTGACTCTCCCTCTCCGAATCTCCCTCCCTAACTCTCCCTCTCTGACTCTCCCTCTCTGACTCTCCCTCTCTGACTCACCCTATCTGACTATTCCTCTCTGACTCTCCCTTTCGGACTCTCACTCTCTGACTCTGCCTTTCGTACTGTCCCTCTCTGACTCTACCTCTCTGACTCTTCCTCTCTGACTCTTCCTCTCTGACACTCCCTCTCCGACTCTCCCTTTATGACTCACTATATCTGACTACCCCTCTCTGACTCTCCCTCTCGTACTCTCACTCTCTGACTCTCTCTTTCGAACTCTCCCTCTCTGACTCTACCTCTCTGACACTTCCTCTCTGACTCTTCCTCTCTGACACTCCCTCTCCGAATCTCCCTTTATGACTCACTATATCTGACTACCGCTCTCTGACTCTCCCTCTCTGACTCTCCCTCTACGACTCCCCATCTCTGATTCTACCTCTCTGACTCTTCCTCTCTGACTCTCCCTTTCGTACTCTCCCTCTCTGACTCTACATCTCTGACTCTTCCTCTCTGACTCTACCTCACTGACTCTCCCTCTCTGACTCTCCCTCTCTGACTCTTCCTCTCTGATTCTCCTCTCGTACTCTCACTCTCTGACTCTCCCTTTCGTACTCTCCCTCTCTGACTCTACCTCTCTGAAACTTCCTCTCTGACTTTTCCTCACTGTCACTCCCTCTCCGACTCTCCCTTTATGACTCACTATATCTGACTACCCCTCTCTGACTCTCGCTCTCTGACTCTCCCTCTACGACTCCCCATCTCTGACTCTCTCTCTCCCTCTCTGACTCTACCTCTCTGACTCTTCCTCTATGACACTCCCTCTCGTACTCTCACTCTCTGACTCTCCCTTTCGTACTCTCCCTCTCTGACTCTACCTCTACGACTCCCCATCTCTGACTCTACCTCTCTGACTCTTCCTCTCTGACTCTCCCTTTCGTACTCTCCCTCTCTGACTCTACCTCTCTGACCCTTCCTCTCTGACTCTACCTCTCTAACTCTCTCTCTCTGACTCTACCTCACTGACTCTCCCTCTCTGACTCTCCCTCTCTGACTCTCTCTTTCGTACTCTCCCTCTCTGACTCTACCTCTATGACACATCCTCTCTGACTCTACCTCTCTGACTCTCCCTCTCTGACTCTCCCTCTCGTACTCTCACTCTCTGACTCTCCCTTTCGTACTCTCCCTCTCTGACTCTACCTCTCTGACTCTTCCTCTCTGACTCTCCCTTTCGTACTCTCCCTCTCTGACTCTACCTCTCCGAATCTCCCTCCCTAACTCTCCCTCTCTGACTCTCCCTCTCTGACTCTCCCACTCTGACTCACCCTATCTGACTCTCCCTCTCTGAATCTCCCTCTCTGACTATTCCTCTCTGACTCTCCCTTTCGTACTCTCACTCTCTGACTCTCCCTCTCTGACTCTCCCACTCTGACTCTCCCACTCTGACTCTCCCTCTCCGAATCTCCCTCCCTAACTCTCCCTCCCTAACTCTCCCTCTCTGACTCTCCCTCTCTGACTCTCCCACTCTGACTCTCCCTCTCCGAATCTCCCTCCCTAACTCTCCCTCTCTGACTCTCCCTCTCTGACTCTCCCTCTCTGACTCACCCTATCTGACTATTCCTCTCTGACTCTCCCTTTCGGACTCTCACTCTCTGACTCTCCCTTTCGTACTCTCCCTCTCTGACTCTACCTCTCTGACTCTTCCTCTCTGACTCTTCCTCTCTGACACTCCCTCTCCGACTCTCCCTTTATGACTCACTATATCTGACTACCCCTCTCTGACTCTCCCTCTCGTACTCTCACTCTCTGACTCTCTCTTTCGAACTCTCCCTCTCTGACTCTACCTCTCTGACACTTCCTCTCTGACTCTTCCTCTCTGACACTCCCTCTCCGACTCTCCCTTTATGACTCACTATATCTGACTACCCCTCTCTGACTCTCCCTCTCTGACTCTCCCTCTACGACTCCCCATCTCTGATTCTACCTCTCTGACTCTTCCTCTCTGACTCTCCCTTTCGTACTCTCCCTCTCTGACTCTACATCTCTGACTCTTCCTCTCTGACTCTACCTCACTGACTCTCCCTCTCTGACTCTCCCTCTCTGACTCTTCCTCTCTGATTCTCCTCTCGTACTCTCACTCTCTGACTCTCCCTTTCGTACTCTCCCTCTCTGACTCTACCTCTCTGAAACTTCCTCTCTGACTTTTCCTCACTGTCACTCCCTCTCCGACTCTCCCTTTATGACTCACTATATCTGACTACCCCTCTCTGACTCTCGCTCTCTGACTCTCCCTCTACGACTCCCCATCTCTGACTCTCTCTCTCCCTCTCTGACTCTACCTCTCTGACTCTTCCTCTATGACACTCCCTCTCGTACTCTCACTCTCTGACTCTCCCTTTCGTACTCTCCCTCTCTGACTCTACCTCTCTGACTCTTCCTCTCTGACTCTCCCTTTCGTACTCTCCCTCTCTGACTCTACCTCTCTGACTCTTCCTCTCTGACTCTACCTCTCTAACTCTCTCTCTCTGACTCTACCTCACTGACTCTCCCTCTCTGACTCTCCCTCTCTGACTCTCTCTTTCGTACTCTCCCTCTCTGACTCTACCTCTCTGACACATCCTCTCTGACTCTACCTCTCTGACTCTCCCTCTCTGACTCTCCCTCTCGTACTCTCACTCTCTGACTCTCCCTTTCGTACTCTCCCTCTCTGACTCTACCTCTCTGGCTCTTCCTCTCTGACTCTCCCTTTCGTACTCTCCCTCTCTGACTCTACCTCTCCGAATCTCCCTCCCTAACTCTCCCTCTCTGACTCTCCCTCTCTGACTCTCCCTCTCTGACTCACCCTATCTGACTCTCCCTCTCTGAATCTCCCTCTCTGACTATTCCTCTCTGACTCTCCCTGTCGTACTCTCACTCTCTGACTCTCCCTCTCTGACTCTCCCACTCTGACTCTCCCACTCTGACTCTCCCTCTCCGAATCTCCCTCCCTAACTCTCCCTCTCTGACTCTCCCTCTCTGACTCTCCCACTCTGACTCTCCCTCTCCGAATCTCCCTCCCTAACTCTCCCTCTCTGACTCTCCCTCTCTGACTCTCCCTCTCTGACTCACCCTATCTGACTATTCCTCTCTGACTCTCCCTTTCGGACTCTCACTCTCTGACTCTCCCTTTCGTACTCTCCCTCTCTGACTCTACCTCTCTGACTCTTCCTCTCTGACTCTTCCTCTCTGACACTCCCTCTCCGACTCTCCCTTTATGACTCACTATATCTGACTACCCCTCTCTGACTCTCCCTCTCGTACTCTCACTCTCTGACTCTCTCTTTCGAACTCTCCCTCTCTGACTCTACCTCTCTGACACTTCCTCTCTGACTCTTCCTCTCTGACACTCCCTCTCCGACTCTCCCTTTATGACTCACTATATCTGACTACCCCTCTCTGACTCTCCCTCTCTGACTCTCCCTCTACGACTCCCCATCTCTGATTCTACCTCTCTGACTCTTCCTCTCTGACTCTCCCTTTCGTACTCTCCCTCTCTGACTCTACATCTCTGACTCTTCCTCTCTGACTCTACCTCACTGACTCTCCCTCTCTGACTCTCCCTCTCTGACTCTTCCTCTCTGATTCTCCTCTCGTACTCTCACTCTCTGACTCTCCCTTTCGTACTCTCCCTCTCTGACTCTACCTCTCTGAAACTTCCTCTCTGACGTTTCCTCACTGTCACTCCCTCTCCGACTCTCCCTTTATGACTCACTATATCTGACTACCCCTCTCTGACTCTCGCTCTCTGACTCTCCCTCTACGACTCCCCATCTCTGACTCTCTCTCTCCCTCTCTGACTCTACCTCTCTGACTCTTCCTCTATGACACTCCCTCTCGTACTCTCACTCTCTGACTCTCCCTTTCGTACTCTCCCTCTCTGACTCTACCTCTCTGACTCTTCCTCTCTGACTCTCCCTTTCGTACTCTCCCTCTCTGACTCTACCTCTCTGACTCTTCCTCTCTGACTCTACCTCTCTAACTCTCTCTCTCTGACTCTACCTCACTGACTCTCCCTCTCTGACTCTCCCTCTCTGACTCTCTCTTTCGTACTCTCCCTCTCTGACTCTACCTCTCTGACACATCCTCTCTGACTCTACCTCTCTGACTCTCCCTCTCTGACTCTCCCTCTCGTACTCTCACTCTCTGACTCTCCCTTTCGTACTCTCCCTCTCTGACTCTACCTCTCTGGCTCTTCCTCTCTGACTCTCCCTTTCGTACTCTCCCTCTCTGACTCTACCTCTCCGAATCTCCCTCCCTAACTCTCCCTCTCTGACTCTCCCTCTCTGACTCTCCCTCTCTGACTCACCCTATCTGACTCTCCCTCTCTGAATCTCCCTCTCTGACTATTCCTCTCTGACTCTCCCTGTCGTACTCTCACTCTCTGACTCTCCCTCTCTGACTCTCCCACTCTGACTCTCCCACTCTGACTCTCCCTCTCCGAATCTCCCTCCCTAACTCTCCCTCTCTGACTCTCCCTCTCTGACTCTCCCACTCTGACTCTCCCTCTCCGAATCTCCCTCCCTAACTCTCCCTCTCTGACTCTCCCTCTCTGACTCTCCCTCTCTGACTCACCCTATCTGACTATTCCTCTCTGACTCTCCCTTTCGGACTCTCACTCTCTGACTCTCCCTTTCGTACTCTCCCTCTCTGACTCTACCTCTCTGACTCTTCCTCTCTGACTCTTCCTCTCTGACACTCCCTCTCCGACTCTCCCTTTATGACTCACTATATCTGACTACCCCTCTCTGACTCTCCCTCTCGTACTCTCACTCTCTGACTCTCTCTTTCGAACTCTCCCTCTCTGACTCTACCTCTCTGACACTTCCTCTCTGACTCTTCCTCTCTGACACTCCCTCTCCGACTCTCCCTTTATGACTCACTATATCTGACTACCCCTCTCTGACTCTCCCTCTCTGACTCTCCCTCTACGACTCCCCATCTCTGATTCTACCTCTCTGACTCTTCCTCTCTGACTCTCCCTTTCGTACTCTCCCTCTCTGACTCTACATCTCTGACTCTTCCTCTCTGACTCTACCTCACTGACTCTCCCTCTCTGACTCTCCCTCTCTGACTCTTCCTCTCTGATTCTCCTCTCGTACTCTCACTCTCTGACTCTCCCTTTCGTACTCTCCCTCTCTGACTCTACCTCTCTGAAACTTCCTCTCTGACTTTTCCTCACTGTCACTCCCTCTCCGACTCTCCCTTTATGACTCACTATATCTGACTACCCCTCTCTGACTCTCGCTCTCTGACTCTCCCTCTACGACTCCCCATCTCTGACTCTCTCTCTCCCTCTCTGACTCTACCTCTCTGACTCTTCCTCTATGACACTCCCTCTCGTACTCTCACTCTCTGACTCTCCCTTTCGTACTCTCCCTCTCTGACTCTACCTCTCTGACTCTTCCTCTCTGACTCTCCCTTTCGTACTCTCCCTCTCTGACTCTACCTCTCTGACTCTTCCTCTCTGACTCTACCTCTCTAACTCTCTCTCTCTGACTCTACCTCACTGACTCTCCCTCTCTGACTCTCCCTCTCTGACTCTCTCTTTCGTACTCTCCCTCTCTGACTCTACCTCTCTGACACATCCTCTCTGACTCTACCTCTCTGACTCTCCCTCTCTGACTCTCCCTCTCGTACTCTCACTCTCTGACTCTCCCTTTCGTACTCTCCCTCTCTGACTCTACCTCTCTGACTCTTCCTCTCTGACTCTCCCTTTCGTACTCTCCCTCTCTGACTCTACCTCTCCGACTCTCCCACTCTGACTCTCCCTCTCTGACTCTCCCACTCTGACTCTCCCTCTCTGACTCTCCTTCTCCGACTCTCCCTCTCTGACTCTTTTTCTCTGACTCTATGCCTGACTCTCCCTCTCCGACTCTCCTTCTCTGACTTTCCCTCTCTGACTCTCCCTCTCCGATTACCCCTCTCTGACTCTCTCTCTCCCTCTCTAAATCACCCTCTCCGACCTTTCTCTGCGACTCTCCTTCTCTGACTCTCCCTCTCTGACTCTTCCTCTCTGACTCTCCCTTTCGTACTCTCCCTCTCTGACTCTACCTCTACGACTCCCCATCTCTGACTCTACCTCTCTGACTCTTCCTCTCTGACTCTCCCTTTCGTACTCTCCCTCTCTGACTCTACCTCTCTGACTCTTCCTCTCTGACTCTACCTCTCTAACTCTCTCTCTCTGACTCTACCTCACTGACTCTCCCTCTCTGACTCTCCCTCTCTGACTCTCTCTTTCGTACTCTCCCTCTCTGACTCTACCTCTCTGACACATCCTCTCTGACTCTACCTCTCTGACTCTCCCTCTCTGACTCTCCCTCTCGTTCTCTCACTCTCTGACTCTCCCTTTCGTACTCTCCCTCTCTGACTCTACCTCTCTGACTCTTCCTCTCTGACTCTCCCTTTCGTACTCTCCCTCTCTGACTCTACCTCTCCGAATCTCCCTCCCTAACTCTCCCTCTCTGACTCTCCCTCTCTGACTCTCCCACTCTGACTCTCCCTCTCCGAATCTCCCTCCCTAACTCTCCCTCTCTGACTCTCCCTCTCTGACTCTCCCTCTCTGACTCACCCTATCTGACTATTCCTCTCTGACTCTCCCTTTCGGACTCTCACTCTCTGACTCTCCCTTTCGTACTCTCCCTCTCTGACTCTACCTCTCTGACTCTTCCTCTCTGACTCTTCCTCTCTGACACTCCCTCTCCGACTCTCCCTTTATGACTCACTATATCTGACTACCCCTCTCTGACTCTCCCTCTCGTACTCTCACTCTCTGACTCTCTCTTTCGAACTCTCCCTCTCTGACTCTACCTCTCTGACTATTCCTCTCTGACTCTCCCTTTCGTACTCTCACTCTCTGACTCTCCCTCTCTGACTCTCCCACTCTGACTCTCCCACTCTGACTCTCCCTCTCCGAATCTCCCTCCCTAACTCTCCCTCTCTGACTCTCCCTCTCTGACTCTCCCACTCTGACTCTCCCTCTCCGAATCTCCCTCCCTAACTCTCCCTCTCTGACTCTCCCTCTCTGACTCTCCCTCTCTGACTCACCCTATCTGACTATTCCTCTCTGACTCTCCCTTTCGGACTCTCACTCTCTGACTCTCCCTTTCGTACTCTCCCTCTCTGACTCTACCTCTCTGACTCTTCCTCTCTGACTCTTCCTCTCTGACACTCCCTCTCCGACTCTCCCTTTATGACTCACTATATCTGACTACCCCTCTCTGACTCTCCCTCTCGTACTCTCACTCTCTGACTCTCTCTTTCGAACTCTCCCTCTCTGACTCTACCTCTCTGACACTTCCTCTCTGACTCTTCCTCTCTGACACTCCCTCTCCGACTCTCCCTTTATGACTCACTATATCTGACTACCCCTCTCTGACTCTCCCTCTCTGACTCTCCCTCTACGACTCCCCATCTCTGATTCTACCTCTCTGACTCTTCCTCTCTGACTCTCCCTTTCGTACTCTCCCTCTCTGACTCTACATCTCTGACTCTTCCTCTCTGACTCTACCTCACTGACTCTCCCTCTCTGACTCTCCCTCTCTGACTCTTCCTCTCTGATTCTCCTCTCGTACTCTCACTCTCTGACTCTCCCTTTCGTACTCTCCCTCTCTGACTCTACCTCTCTGAAACTTCCTCTCTGACTTTTCCTCACTGTCACTCCCTCTCCGACTCTCCCTTTATGACTCACTATATCTGACTACCCCTCTCTGACTCTCGCTCTCTGACTCTCCCTCTACGACTCCCCATCTCTGACTCTCTCTCCCCCTCTCTGACTCTACCTCTCTGACTCTTCCTCTATGACACTCCCTCTCGTACTCTCACTCTCTGACTCTCCCTTTCGTACTCTCCCTCTCTGACTCTACCTCTCTGACTCTTCCTCTCTGACTCTCCCTTTCGTACTCTCTCTCTCTGACTCTACCTCTCTGACTCTTCCTCTCTGACTCTACCTCTCTAACTCTCTCTCTCTGACTCTACCTCACTGACTCTCCCTCTCTGACTCTCCCTCTCTGACTCTCTCTTTCGTACTCTCCCTCTCTGACTCTACCTCTCTGACACATCCTCTCTGTCTCTACCTCTCTGACTCTCCCTCTCTGACTCTCCCTCTCGTACTCTCACTCTCTGACTCTCCCTTTCGTACTCTCCCTCTCTGACTCTACCTCTCTGACTCTTCCTCTCTGACTCTCCCTTTCGTACTCTCCCTCTCTGACTCTACCTCTCCGACTCTCCCACTCTGACTCTCCCTCTCTGACTCTCCCACTCTGACTCTCCCTCTCTGACTCTCCTTCTCCGGATCTCCCTCTCTGACTCTTTTTCTCTGACTCTATGCCTGACTCTCCCTCTCCGACTCTCCTTCTCTGACTCTCCCTCTCCGATTACCCCTCTCTGACTCTCTCTCTCCCTCTCTGAATCACCCTCTCCGACCTTTCTCTGCGACTCTCCTTCTCTGACTCTCCCTCTCTGACTCTCCCTCTCTGACTCTCCCTCTTTGACTCTCCCTCTATTACTCTCTCTCTCCAACTCCCACTCTCCCTTTTCCCTCCACCTTATATTCCTCTTCTTATATACACCTCTTTCTTCCCCTTCTACCTTAAGCGTATTATCTTTGTATCGCTACAATATTACCATAAAAATGAAGATTACTCTACCAAACAGAGGATGGAATTCGCCTAGGTTGGTTTCAAATAGATATAACGAGTCACATTACACAGTATTGGGGAACATATCCTACTTTATGTGGCCGAATTATTTTGAACGACGTTTTCCCTCCTCGTTCTCCAAATCTTTCATCCTCTAACTATTTCATGTGGTAATACTGTAAAAACCGAAGCTTTATATGTTTTCACACTCTTGATGAGAACATCTTTCAAGAAACATCGCAGTCTGTGTTGGAGACATACAGCAGATAAGAAATTTATGTATACAGAATGGTGGTGGTCACTTACAGGGTTTTTTCTATAAGGTATTAAGTAAACATTGTTTGTATCATCAAACTTAAATGACAAACTTTTTCATGTTAACTTCTAATTTATAAATTAAGATACAGCGGTTTTTCAGGGTTCTCGAATGAAAAAAATTACCCTCTACATTAGAACCAATTGATATTTCCACTATATTTGGATATAAGAGAAAATGGGAGAGAGAGAGAAAAATACAGTCTATAAATGAATATGAAAAAGGTAGGACGGGTAGAAAGATATTGAGATTGGGAGGAGAGAGAAGTTGTTTGCAGAATAAGAAAGCAAGGCAGAGAGAGAGAGAGAGAAAGGAGAGAGATAGAAAAGAGAGAGAGAGAGAAAGGAGAGAGATAGAAAAGAGAGAGAGAGAGAAAGAGACAGGCGATCAGCAGGAGAGATTGTATTACTTTGGAGTGTGATGGCCTCAGTAGACCAATGGCCGGGAGATCCACCGTGATTGGCAACAGGTCACATTCACGTAGTCTCTGGCAATCTCCCAATCGGGAACCTATTCGTACGTTTCGTGGTTTCTGCGGAATAGCAGTAACTCATTGACATCACTCATATGCAGCATCGGCCCCAGTGAAAAACTGTGTCAGTTCCAAATAACACACCGCTTATATCCCCTTCCTGCATACATTCCGTTCTCTTCCACCGAACTCTTTGCTCCCCCTCTCCCCCCTCCCCTCCAAACACTCTTTTCTCCACCCTTTCCTCCAATCACTTTTTTCTCTCCCCTCCCCTCCAATCACTCTTTTCTCCTCCCTCCCCTCCAATCACTCTTTTCTCCCTTTCACTCGCTCCTCTGATTTCTTGGTCTCTCCTATTTGACAATTGAAAACATCATTTGAAACTCTCGCTCTTTCGTGAATCAATCAGTTTCAGTCCTATGCAACCTTCTTCTTTGTCTCTCTTCAAGCAGATATCATAGTATTTTCTACTTCTGCAATATTTAATTTACATCTTAAACTCTTTTATATTCCTCTGCAATATCATGTCTCTTCATATTTCTGGATCCGCTTCTGTGATTTTTATATCATCATCATCATCATCATAGGTAGTCTGTCCGTAGACAAGTCGGTGATTATCCATGGTTAAACCTGGTTCTCTATATACTCTTATTTTCCGCTGTCCTCTTCATATCTTGATAACTCTCTTTCTCTTTCAAATCGTCTATCAGCTATCAGATATTTAATGCAATTATGACAAGAAAGGCCGAAAAATATTTTAGCAATTGATTCTCATAGCAAAATTTAAAAAGATCTTCTTCATTAATGCAGTCCATGTGACATTCCATTAAGGGCATTGATTTCATTCATATGGCATAGATACCATTATAATATCAGCCTTAGAACTATATTACGTACAAAGCTTTAAATTGTAGTTTAAGTGTAAAAACTAAATTAAAATATAACTCGCCTTATTTTCATTATCAATTTTTGAGAAAGGAAGTTTTTATATTTTACTAGGAATACCAAGATAGTGTAAGAGAAAATATAATACGATGGAAACCATAAAATATAATCTAATAAAATTAAAATATAGAACAAATAAGCTACAACAAAATATTAAGCGCGAATTGTTCGCATTAGCGTTTCAGTACATCACAATGTGACGTGAAACTATAATGAATATATATGGAATATATATGGAATATATGGAATATATATGGAAGGGACGCTTCCATTAATATAATATCTGGACCGTAATGACCCTAGGACCGATGACGATGGCACCAAATGAGGCTTGTCGGGATAAGAAGCGTCAAATATAATTTACCCGCTTAAAGGACTTGTTATTGCATGAAAACGATACTACGGGAATTTCAATAGCAAAAAAATAGCAAATCCATTTAAATACAAATTGCAAGGAAAATTAAAACCCGCATAATTAGTACTTTTTAGAAAATATATGAAAGATGAATTGTTATAATTTAATAATGGTTCAATAATTAAAACTGATTATAGTACAAATTCTTTCCATTAGGGTATTAATGAGATTCACTTCTTCTGTTGAATTTAATAAGACATTAATCATTAGTGACGTCATTAACAGATGAGCAGAATTTGTGAAAACTATCTGATTTACTTATTAAACATAACCGGGCCGTTATGCGAATTATTGATATCATTTCAGTTATTTCGACCACGAACCACCCAAAGGTAATTCACGCTACTGTATTGATCCTCCTGAGAGCACCTAACTCGATGGATTGGATGGAGACCCTTGAGTCGATTCTCAATAGCAAATTAACACGCTGTTTATCATTCACGATTATATGGATTCCTTTCTAGCAGCCATTTACTCATCTTTCCATTTCCCTTAATCCGCTGTCCAGTCCCTGCCTCTTCCCTTCACGACATTCTTTCTTTTCACGCTCTACCGCACTTCATTTCCTCTGAATTGGAATCCAACACTCGCCTCACTCACTCTAACTCACTCCCACGCTAACCCCAATCCCCTGGAATCTTTTAACGGCTTCACCTTCCCTTCCATCGAGTCTTCCTCCTCCCTTAACCTCCTTATCCTCCCTTAACCTCCCCTTCCTTAGGGGTTAGTCTCAATCTCCCCCCCCTCCCAAATAAAGACCAAATCAATCAATCCTTCCTTAACCTCCTCCTATCCTAACCTCACCCTCCCCTATTCCCACCACAACGGCGTTTCATGGAGCCTTGGACCCACAATCTTATCCTCTCTCTTCCTCCAGTCCCTCCCACATTCTTGCCTTCTATCTCTCTTCCCCTCTATACCCCATCCCTCCCATCTCCCATTAAGGCGTCTCTATCTCTCTTCCGCGCTTTCCCTTCTTCGCCCTTTCTACTCTATACCACTCTTTCGCCATTTTTGCTTCCGAGATGGCCCATCTTCAGGACTTCATTATGTGTCCATCTACTACTTTCTTCCTCTACTTTCCAACTCTCCATACGCAATGTACCCCTCAGCAGCATTCCCATCCTTTCCATCTCCGTTCCTCTCAACTGGCTAAATCCTAACCACACACACACCGCTTTTCTTTCCAATCTTCACCGCACGAGCTGCCTCCCCGTAAATGGAATTTTCCCGAAGTCCCGCCGATACGCGACCGTCGTTTTGCGGTGCCATACGGCCTTCCCGTACATATATGCATACGCACGTATAAAAGGAAAGGATTGTCGAAAAGGCAAGCGGTTGGGAAGAGGGATAAAAATTTTATCCGGTCATAGGAACCAGAAAAAATTCGTCGTTCGGACCCTATGACCCTACCGCCTTCTGCTCCTGTGGTCGACCTCCACCTCCTCCCATCCCTCCTCCTCCTATCATCCCTCCCACTCTTCCCATCCCTTCCCCCCTCTCATCCCCTCCCCTCCTCTCCGTTCCTTCCTCCCACCACTCCTTCAGTCCTTCCGTCCCTCCCTCTCCCACCCACTCTTCGATATTTGATTTTTATATTCGTTTTCCAACTGGTTGAAGTAGGCTCCTTGAGAGATTTTAAGAAATATCTCCTTTTATTTTCGAATTTATTTTCTGTATTATTATCCATTCACCTAGTATATAAACGTATGCGCGTAGGTGTATGCATACACATACTTTGTTTAAGTTGGATTTCGGAATAAGTGACAATCAAGGATAGTGAGATAGATATTTTCACAAAAATATCAAAATCTTTGATTTATTAACTCCTTCCTTTTCCTTTGCACGATAAAGAATTATACAAGTATAGATTTTAAAACGCTATTTCATATGCTTGTGTTTCTCAACCGGGGGTCCTCGCGTAATTTCTCGCGGGTCCGCGAGTTGAGTAAGGCATGATGTTTGTTTTTATCTATATCTTGTTTGATCCAGCGCAGAACTGTGACTAATGTTTCAATGCCAAAATATGGGACGATTAATGAACAATGACTGACTTTTTCATAAAGAGCGGGTTTACAGAAATGATGGGACTTTAAAGGGTGTATGTGGCCCCGAAAATGTTGTGAAACACTGATATACATGACCATAATAAACATATTCGATCCTGTTAATGCTCGCAACTTACCAAAATCCGCGAAAAATGACGCACATTAACATGAAGTCACGCAAACAACTCGAGCATAATTTCTATGCGAGACTTTAAAATTAATAACAAACAGCCACAGTTCGTATTTGATGAAGTCACTATCTACAGTATGAGATGTGCGGTTATGCAGACGTTAATGCAGCTAGAGTAACTCCTCTGGAGATGATTGCTCACATTTTAACTATTTAGTAATAAAGGGATCATCTTGATCGATTGCTTTCTTCGTGTGGAAAAACTGAGAAATTTGAAGCGATAAAGAGGGACAGAAAATTCTTGAGAGAGAGGCAGAAAGAGAGATTAAATGGTGATGTTAGAGGAAGTTAGTAAATACTTAAGTTATACTTCACTGGAAAAGGAGTCTGCCTGCCATGGATCCATAATTGGTAACACAAAAAATCGAAAGACAAAATGAGAGCGAGAGCTGGACGGGGTGGAATTTAATGATGCCTTGAAGAGAAGGAGTGGACGATATAAGTCGGTACTTGGAGACGAGTAAGAAAGAAAATAAATACTGCGTGTCTGCAGAAGTGCGGGAAGCAGGATGTCTGATTGTTTAGGGCCAGAAATTTAAAAGACGCTAGGACAAATTTTCGAGAATATATCTTTCAGGTAGCAAAACTTTAGATGGTATAGAAAATAGAGCTTCCGGAACACCGGTTTCGTACAAAATGTGCATTTGAGAGCGTGCGCGAGCGTGACTGTGTGTTTATGATCATCCTTGCGTGCGCGTTCGGAATTCTTCCACCTATAATATTGGCTCCCTAAAAAGTAGCGATAATAGTCCAATAGGCTGATTCGCCATCTAACACACACCTAAAACGTAGCCCCTGTTAATCCTACAGCCTTCCAATTTTCTACCAGCCAATCGTCCTGAGTCAAATCGTTTGGCGTCCAAACTTCACGCACTCCGTGCGCGCGCGTTCTTGTAAGTGGAAGCGTAACCATAGAAGAAGACTAGGAAGATAAGTCACAGGAGAAGTGACAGGAGTTCATGGAAGACCATGTGAAAAGACGACGTTACGGGGATGAGAGGAGATAACGATGGAATGGCTGAAGAAAGCTGTTTTGTGTCTCTAGAGGAGAGTTGATAGGATGAAAATATGACAAGCGATTGCTCAGAGAAAGAAAGAAAGAGAGAGGGAGATATTGATGAGGAAAGAGAGATATGGAGAGAGATTGGGAATAAAGAATTTGATAGCAAAAATATGAAACGTAGAAGCGTTTGGAAGGAGACCTCGATGATTCAATCGACCACAATATTAAAGCTCGGAGAGTGAATTTATTTCAACAGCAACTCTTATCGAGATTTAAGGGCCGCTGGCTGTTTAAGGCCTCTGTCAAATGTTCTCTAGTAATTGATTCCATTGACAGAATGTTGACGACCGACCTCTTCTACTCGCAAAGATGATTTGCATTAAACGATGAAAGTCGACGGAGTTTATTTGGTCAGCCGCCATGGAAACGGAAGTAGATTGAATGTGCGCACGCTACGCGGAATAGGTAACAAAGATACAGCGATGTGGGTTTTAGAAGGGTATGCGGGAGAGAAAGGATAGGGACAGAGGGAGGAATAGGGCAGGAAGGGAGGGATTAAAATGGAGTGTTTCTGAAGAGGAATGAAGGGCAGAGTGCGGGAGAGGGTGAAGAAAATGAAGGAAAGGGAATTTAGATAAGAGGGAGGAAATATTCGAGAAAGAATTGAGGAAGGGAGAAAAAGGAAGGAGCGATGACGTAGAAAAGGAGAGGGGAAGGGGGAAAAAGGACTCCGTCCCTGAGGTCATGACGTGGGTTTCAATGAGAACTCCTCGAGGGTGTTGGGTGGGAATATCGGATTCTTGAGACGCTCTCCCCTGATTGGTCGAGGACGCGCAAAGGACCCGAAATCGCAGAGAAACGAGCGCGTGGATCTGGCAGGCACAAGAGACTCTCTTCCTTGGTTGGGGACGGAAATTCACAGGGGTGGAGGGCAATTAATTCTGGCTGAAAGGGGTTTGATGAACGTCATATGGAAAGTTCCCGGGAGGTAGGGTTTGATTGGCAGGGATCAAACATATTTGGAGTTTTAAAGACTGCGGTGCACAAATGGGTTCGCCAATCGATTTGGAAACTGATAATGCTTTTCTAAATATTATTCTTAAGTTATATGTTCTTGTAAAGCTGAGACGCTTAAGTGAAGATGGCGAGACGGAATTGCATTCGTCGAAATTCTAAAGGGATGGCAAATCTCCTTTCTGATGACAGGACATAGATTATGTAGAAACTGTTTATATTTTGTCTCATTGATTGGTGGAGGTCGTGGTTTGTCATAGTAGAAACATTCTTCTGATTATGGATAATGTGCGGCTCACAATCAAGAAGGCACAAATATAAAACATATATACGTTTAAGTTCTGCTTTCCAACCTTAGCAGTTATTTTCAACCAATAGGGCAGTGGTTCCCAAACTTTATGTAGGAGCGGTACCCTTTCAAAGCTGGATAAAATTTCGCTTCAATCCCACATTCGAACAAGGTATATACGTTTTACAAACGGTATTAAAGCCTTTGGATAGATATATTTGTTTGTACTACGCTACAGTCAATATATTATAAGATAAACTATTCCCCTAGGTACCAATCAAAACCTCCAATTCTTTGATTACTTTACTAAGTTATGTTTTACGCAGCACCGCTAAAAATCAGCTGCGATAAACCTGTGTGTCGTGGCACTCAGTTTGAAAACCATTGCCCTATGGGATAACCAACATCACACAAGAAGCTCTCGGTAAGTTATTCTCCCAGGGAAGTCATTTGGAATGTTCCTGAGGAAAAACTCAGAAAATAAAGCGTAGTGTATTTCATGAGACATATATGATCTGTGTAACACAGCTTAATCTGAAAAAAGCTGGATTTGCAGAAAAATAAAGCAGAGATATCAGGATAAAATGCAGACATCCGCCTTTGATCTGATGATTAGGCGGAGCTGAGAACTGTAATGATTGCCCGCCTATCTTTGCTCACAATGATGATTTGTACTACATGAATGAAACTTTTGGCAGAGCCATGGACATCCTTGATAGATGGACACAGGAAACTGTTACCAAATATGAGGAAGAAGTGGAGATGGATTAAAAGGGACACAACGAAGAAGAGTAGCCACTCCAAAAGTCTCAGACAAACTTCTCGCAAATATATACTATCACAATAATTGTTGTTACTGCTGAGCAGTGAGAATGCTGACTAAATATAGTGAAGGCAAAAGACATCCTTATCACTCTGAGACATTCGAATAGAATCGCGATCAAGCAACGGATAAAATATAGCGCGGAGGTCTTTAAAATTTCTTGGAAAAAGAGTTTTTAATGCTCGGAGAATTTCTTATTATCTTAGTGGTATTTATACTAATATGATGCAGTAATGAAGAAAAGGAGTTATAATACTCAAAGACCAAAATTACGGCTTTTATGTATGCGCATGAAAAACAACAGGTACATATATTACATTAAATAGCAGAGTATTCTTAAAAATATGAATTTCTGTAATATATGACTATTTTAAAATTATTGCAGACACCTAAAAGTTTTTCACGGGTACTTTGATGATCCTCAGGGGATTGATGTAAGGTAGGGGTTTCCAACGCGGTGCACCCAAAGGTTCGCTGTGGCGCCCACCGAAGTTTGTTCAGGTGTCCTCCATAAAACTTTTATCTCTTTTGACCTGTAGTGTTGAGCGTCCAGAGAATCTAGAAAGTACCAATCTAAAAAGACTTCATGTTTTCGTCCTATAAAATTTACATACAATATTATACACGGTATGATATGATACTCTGTTTTAATCACATATTCATCGACCTCTCAGATGTTTTAATGCATCATTTTACCTTCAATCGTTATCCCAATGTATCCCAGCCCATTTGTAGGGGCTGACTAACGGTAGTCATTATATCTTTGCTTTTTGACGAAGAACTATCACTTCGTGTTTGTGCTTTAGTCACATATCTCTATTCATCTATATATTAAGTGCGTTTTGTCAGTATGTCAGAAAAGACCGATGACACTTTACATCTATAATATGTGAAGATCTCGGGTCATCGCACTATGACAATTTACCATTATATTTTGTCCCCGAATGGTTATTGGACTAAACTGATCATGACCTCTTAACTATGTTAATTTAATTTCGTTAAAAGTATTTATACTTCTTTATTTGTTTGCAAATATGGCCTAAAATATTCAAATTAAAAACTACGAGTATCTAATATAAGCCATTTTAGGAAAACCTAATTGGAAAAGAAGATTTAGATAGAAAATAATAGTGTATTGAAATTTTACCATACTGCCATCTCATGGCAGTAATAGGAACAGGTAAAACCCAAAATTCGGGATCAACGGAGATAGTTTAAGTTTTCGCCACCGGAAGGCACTGTAGTATTTTGACATGCCTTTTTAAAATTAAACCCATGCACATGCTTGATTTCCATTGCATTACATTAATGTCGTAAAAACATTAAAATAAATAAGTACGAATATCTAATAGCAGCACAAAACAATTTGAACAGAAAATTTTGATAGAAAAAATTTATGTCGTGCATTTTCGATTACTGCCATCTCAGGGCCGAACATGGAACTGGTATAACCTTCAATGCGGGACCGTCGGAGATAGTTGAAAAGTTCTCCACCAGGAGGCTCTGTAGTATTTTGGAATACATTTGTAAAAAATCTGATGTAGCCACAACAAGACTTTCTTTATACCAGTAATATTTCATAAAATTCCAAATAGGGTAAATGATAATACAAATTTTATGTAACTGCGAGAAAATTTTAGACTTTACAAAGAATAGAAATAAACTCAAACCGTAGCCTTCTGATATTGGATATAGCCCCTAAGTTCCAACACTTAAGAAAATAAAAAGGAGCGTTAAGTGTTTACAATAATCGCCGATAGGTGCCGTGGATGTGGCAGGTAAATATTTAGTTTTTAAAATATCTCTTCAACAATGGGAAAATGCAGCGAATAAACACCGTAGAAAATTAAATTCCCTACAACTTTTATTGCAGTAAATTTTTACATTTATCAAACATTATAGCAAATATTTCAAAGAAACGGATATATGACGAGAAAACACCCAAATTCGGTTGATCGATGTTTACCAAAAACTAATCAGTTATTTTTCTTTTCAAAAAATGTTCAAATATAAAACTTTGTGTTGATCTCATTAATAGTTTTTGAGTTAGAGCACCCACAAAATCAGAGTCACAAACACACGCCCACAGATATCATCGAGAAAATAGTAAAAACGTGTTCATGGGGCCTTAAAACATATATTTCCGTTGAAATCTCGAATTCGATTTTATTCATGAAAACAATACTTTCTCTATACTTCCTATATGGAGAAAGTAATAAACCCAACCATTGCATTAATTTACCATGCCGGTTGTAATCACATGTCTTATTGATGCTGCAAGCAATGCTGTACCAGGCAGCTAGTGGGGTATTGGAATAAAACGTTGGGGTTAAAAAAAATTTTAAATATGAACTTTTTAAAATTTTAGATTATTCTGGTTGATTTTCACTAAAAACCTATAATCCTGCCAAACGTCAAATCATATCTTGATAACTCTTCCCAATTCAAATCGTATATCAGCTGAAACCTTTTCCTATCTCTTTCCCTTTTTACTTTCTCCATATACGTAGTATAGGGGAAAGTATTATATTCATGAAAAAAATGGACTTCGAGATTTCAACGGAAATACAAGTTTTAGGTCCTCTGAACACGTTTTGACCATTTTCTTTCATAGCTTTTTGTGGGTGCTCTAACTCAAAAACTATTAATTAGGTCAACGCGAAATTATATATATAATATTTCTATAAAAGCCAGAACAAGAGATTAGTGTTTGGTAAACATCCGTCAACAGGAAGTGGGTGTTTACTCTTGTCACTTATCCGTCATTTTAAAATATTTGCTTTAATATTTGATAAATGTAAAAATGTACTGGAATAAACGTTGTAGGAAATTTTATTTTCTACAACCTTTGTTTGAAATATTTCTTCATATAATGCATTTTTAAGAGATATCTTACATTATTAGCTTCCACCAGCACGCCACCTACCGACTACTATTGTTAAAAATTGACGCTTAGTTACGTCTTACAATTAGTAACGCTCCTTTTTCTTTTCTTAATTATTGGAGCTTTGTGGCTATATCCAATATCAGAAGGCTATGGTTTGAGTTTATCTTTGTTCTTTGTAGTCTAAAACTTTCTCGAAATTGGTGGAATAATATGAAACTATGCAGATTGGCATAAGCTGTAATTTTGGGAATAACTTTGAGACAGAAAAATTTCTGCTATGACCGGAAATCGAACCCGGGTCTCCCACTTGCCGGGCGGATATTCTACCACTGAAATACCGTATCAGATAATCTTTCCTGTTTCTGAACTCGGGTGTTTTTCTTAGTTGGTTTCTCGGTTTCTTAAAATATTTATTATTATGTAACCTATTTGGAATTTTTCTCCCGTGTCGGAAATATATATATCATATATGTATTGTGTGTATATATATATGTATGTATGTATGTATATATATATATATATATATATATATATATACATATATATACATACATACATACATTTGCCTCACCAGCAATCCGTTAAACATCCGAATGAACGGTCACCGGAATAGCGTTTCTCTCAGACGCCCCCTCCCAGTTGCATTACATGCTAATACCCACAATGTCCCCTTCAATAGTTGCTACAATGTTAGGATTATTCGCTCTTTACCCTATGACACTCCTGCCCCCCTTCTCCGACACTGGGAACTAGCACATATCCATCTTCTCGACTCTTTCTCTCCGCCTGGCCTCAACCTCCGCTAACCCTATTAGCCCCCTTACAATGTCTCCTTGTTACATTGTAGTTATTCGCACTTTCCCTTACCACACTCCCTCTTTATTGGCTATCCACCCCTCCTACTCCCCACCTCCTCCAATCATCAACCTTCCCACATCACCCTGTCATTCCCCGCCCAGTGTGTCACTTTACGTTACTCTTTCGCTGAAGAAGGGCATAGGCCCGATAAGCTTGCGTGTGTTTTTGTGTTCGTGTGTTTTACGTGTCTCTTCGACGCCCCCAGCAGCCTGCCAGCTTGGTCCTCAACTTGGTAAGTGTCCGCTGGGCTTCCCTCAACACCTTGTTGCCACCCTCATCACTACCTTTTCTTTTCCTTTAGTTAATATATATATATATATATATATATATATATATATATATATATATATATATATATATATACGAGTAGTCGGTGCTTGTATACTGCATGCGCTTCAAAAAATCACCATATACAAAGATTTAAACACCTAAATAAACCAACGCGATCTCCAGGGCAACAGAAGTTCAGTCACTTGGAGCCTATATGTATTAAATAATAAATTTCATGAGTAATAGCATTATATTGATAATTAAGCCAACTATCCGTCATTTCCAAATTATCTGGCAATCGGCTCGTGTCCAAGTTTTCGTATTTCATGTTTAGTGACTCAGATCGCACTGCATGAGCAATAAGAATAATCATCATTAAGAGAATATCCTATAAATTAAAAATTATTAAAAAATTAAGATATTTTTTAAATATTATGCTATCACCCTTGCCTTTAGCACATATTTGGATAAAAACAATTGCGAAATAGGTATGACGGCATTATATTTAACAATTGAAAAGAGTTCACATTTCTAGAAAAACTACGAAACAAAACATTAAAATACTTTTCACGTTTTACCGTCACTGCTATTAGGGTTGTTTCTCCTATTGTGATCCCTTACAGCCCTGGAGAAAAACAAACCTATTCCCTCCTTCCTATAGTTGATACCCCAAATTTAACCATCATATTTGTGCTTTCAGTAATACGTGAGAATTGCAATTATCTATGATACCCTCAATCACAGTGCGTGATGCAATTAGTGTTTTGGGTAGAGTAAAATCTTACATATTATCGGAAGTAAATATTAAAATATTAATGATAATGTTTTCATAATATGGATGATATTGAAAATTAGAATAAGTTAAATTATATGCTTATGGGAATAAACTTTATGTTAATTCAATTAAAGAAAAATTAAAAAAATATAATTTCGCAAATCTAATTTGTTGCTTTATTTTGTGATTCGAGTTATAGAAGTCCCACTGTATATTTACAAATATTTAAAAATATATTTCCATAACTTTAATTTTCTATTACTCGAATATTTATTACTTTTCTTTGAGATTCGAGTTATGGAAGTTCAACTGTAATTCGTTATGACGACAATAATTTCAATTAAAAGCATTGAATCACTGCAATCGTAGCGTATAATATCAGATCCCTATGCGACTTTTTATCATAGTTGTAAATAGTTTTAAAATAAATTTTATATAGCCCTGCACCATAAACAAGTAAAGATAAAGTAAAGTAAAGACTACGGCGAAATTGACGTTAAATAGAAATTAACTTCTTAACCGTAAAATTCAAATCTAGAGACTCACAATGAACCCAAAAATACATAAAAAAGACATCCTGTCTCTGCCATCAACTCTCCTACATACAAAATTTCCCAATGGCTAAATGAACAGTTAAAACAATGGCCTCTTACTCAAGAGTCGCTTATTAAAAATAACACCCATTTCATCAATGAAGTTAAAAACTTAACTCTCAAAAACACTGAAATTCTAGTTTCGTTGGATGTTGTGTCTCTTTTTTCCAGCGTGCCAATAAAAGTAACACTTTCCTTGAATCCTGGCTCAAAGAACAAATCTTACCACAAAAATCAGTCGAATACGTTCTATTAACACGCCACTGCATAAAACAAAATTTCTTCCAAATAAACAATAAAATATATAAGCAAAACCAGAGCACAATAATGGGAAAATCTCTGTCACTATACCTTTTAAATTTTCATTCATGATTAATTTCGAAAAACACTCCAAAACCACATTCATATACTTTCCTTAAACTTGGTTTAGATACGTTGACGACATATTCGCGGTTATTGACACATCAAAATACAATGTCACTAACTTCCTACAAGAACTGAACGACCAATACGACTCGATTAAATTCACACTCGAAAAATAAAAAGACAACACAATACCCTTCCTAGACTTATTATTAACAAGACACAACAACAAGTTAAAATTCAATATTTTACAAAAACCTACACACACCGATAGATATATCCTATATAATTCCAATCATCACATCTCACATAAATTGGCCCCTTTTCATCCCATGATCAATATACTTCTTCGCGTGTCTCTCTCTACATCAGATTACCGTAAAGAACTCACACATTAAGATCTGTGCAAAAGACAATGGATACGACACCGAAATGATTGAAAACATCCTACGTAAACATAAACATAGGCTTCATGTAAAAACTCACACAACACTAACTGACACTTCCCCCACAGACACAAAATACATTAAAATCCCCTTCGCTCCTGGGCTCACCAACAAACTACACAAAATCTTCTCAAAATTCAATTATAAGACAGTATTTGTTAACGACAATAAACTCTCCAATTTAGTACACAACCCAAAAGACGCAATTCCTTCTTTACACAAATCCGGCATACAAAATATCTTGTTGAGGATGCGACAAAATATATATTGGACAAACAAAACGTATGATAAAAACACGCTTCATAGAACACATAGCTCATTTTAAACACAACAGATTAAACAACTCTAGTGTAGCAACACATATCCAAGAACGCCACCATCCAATCACGATAGAAAACCAAACTCTTGTAAAATCTGTAACCAACCAAAACAAACTAGACGCATACGTAAGCATACACATAAACAGAAACAAAAATTCCGTTATGAAGTATTTACGTTACGTGTTTATTTGTTTTAAATTTACATGAAAATTTTCACATAAATTTTCAATCGGTTTTTTCCTTGATGATTTTGTTTCATTGTAAGCTGTGCAAATGCACTTGAAAGCTTGAGTCCAAAAATCCGAGATCAACAATGTCAGCTCCCATAGCAACATCTTTATAAAATGTCGAAAAATCGAATTTAAACTTATATGTGGGAGGAGAATGGAAGAGAGAAAATGAGGAAGAATGGTAATTGCCTTAGATTTCATATTTAATCCACGCGTAACCGTCAAATTGACGGGTTTTCATACTAATTAAAGATACTAAAAGGAACCTGTCGGTCGGTTGCACCGATTGTGACTCGGAGAACATGCTCCTGCTACAGATCTAAAATTTGGTTGAATGATCGGTCATCAGATAAAACTAAATATTCCAATATTTGTCCTCTTTAGGAATCATTTTTGTTGTCGTTCTTTCTTTTCTTATCCCCCATAAGAATTACATGGAAATCATGCATGGGTTTACAATATTACATTTCAAGATTAGTTAGAAGGTGAAATATTAACCCGCGAATAGCATTATTTTGTATATGAAAAATTAAAGTAAATTATTTGTAAGGCGAAATTTGAAACCACTCCAAATTACCATGAATGAAGGTAATTTTTCGTATAAAATAGAAAAATTTGGAATCTTTAGCAATGCGGGTATTCAATTGCTGTCGTGACGAAAAGAATACTATTAAATTTTAATTATTAGAAAAATGATTGTGAAATCTTTAATTTAATCCTTCCAGTGGGATCTGACTACGTTCATATGAATTTTTTAGTTGTAGTCTATTTCTAACGCAGTTGATAACAATAAAGAATCAATTTAAGATATTCTTTAATTTCACTTGATTAGAGGGTTTATCATTTTGATAAAACTTCTGCTAGATAGTTATGAATAAATATTTTTAGAATCGGAGAATACATAATACTTAATAAAATGAGGCTAAAAGATACTGTCGCGTAACGCCGCAACCTCACCGTAAATCGCGAATCCCAATGCGATCTCTCTTCGCTTTCACGTTTAAGCCACGGAACTGCCTCTCTCGCTTTTGCTTATCTAAAAGACGTTTAATATCATGTCGCCAATGCCGTATCTCAACGTCACGTGTAATGTACTTTATATATATGTTTATAATACTTCTCTTATTTTGCATTTGAATAAAATTGAAACACTTTATTCTAAAATATCTAGCACCTACTTGCGCTTGCTTACGTGGAATTTTAATAAATACGATTGATAAGTAAAATTCTATGACAAAAATTGAAATCTTAATTTCTTTTCGGTGAAAATACTACAAATCCCGCAACAATATTACGATTCCCTTCTTTTAACACTTAAAGAAAAAGGCACTGAATGGTGGATTTCGCATTTCTTATGTAAACTGAATGAGAGGAAATTTTCTGGAATCGAACTCGCGCCTTCAGATATCAGAAAAAAATTTTCTCGACAGGTCTTCACCAGTGGTCAAAGATATCCAAATACCATGAAAATCGGTCAATCGGTCCAAAAGTTAATACGGGGTCAGAAAGACTGAACGACGTAAAAATAAACCTATTTCCATTCTGGAAAGTACAGTAAAATGCACGATTCAATGCTTTTTCAGAGCATTATTTTGATGCTAGCTTTGAAAAAAATAATGACCAAAATTTTCTTATTTACAGCAAGAACAATAAATAGGAAAAAGATTGAAATAAAAACAAGGTATGGATCAATGGGAAGAAAGATAGAGGAAACGGATAGAGGAAGAGAGAGGGGTAAGGGAGAGCATGAGGAATGAAGCAGAGAACTTGTTACATTCCACTCGTGAAATAAAAGGCACTCGGTTCAGATTTATTCGAAGAACCGCCAAGCGGTTACACTATTACTCGACAGCACAGAACGGCGTTCTTGACGTCAACACTCGTCCCCTCCTCTCCACCCGATCCTCGCGCTCGACAAGACGATAACTGCCTCTTCCCTCCTGCCGACGCCTCCTCCTCGACGTCGACATCCGGGATCCCGTTCCTCCACTCCCTTCGCGCCAGCGTTGCCGCCTCGGTCGTCGCCGAACTTTAAAGAGGCGAAAAGGCGACCATACCCAAACTCGTCACACAGCTTCCCCTCTGAAAAGAAAGTCCAGCATCATGAGTAGGGACGAAGATACTCGACGTGAACCGGATCCACGTTTCGTCCCCGGAAATCCTGCAACTCATAAATAGTTGGTGATGCCTTCTTCTTTATCTTGAATGGTCCTATGAACTTTGGCTCCAGTTTAGCCGCGAGGTACATTCCTTCGTCGGATAGGACGTGATTCCTTTTCCAAACCAGATCCCCTAGACCAAATGACACTTCAAGTCGACGCAAATTGAAGTACTTCGCTTGTCGTTCACTCGCACTTTTCATTAACTGACTAGCGCGCTAGTACAATTTTGAAAGTTTAGCTCTCAGTGACTGCTGGTGCTCATTAGCCTGGAAGGGAGAGTTATCCCCGTTGCTCAACTCTTTATAAATCTCAGGGGGGGGGGGGAGCGTAACTAACGACTGAGGTTAAGAGCCGCGGGAGAGAAACCGGTGGACTCACTCTGCGCTGTACGCAGGGCGAAGATCAAATGCGATAAATTCTCATCCCAAGTCCTCTGTGACCCTTGGCAGTACATTGCCAGCATAGTATTCAAAGTTCGGATACATCTCTCTGTGGGGTTGGCTCTCGGGTGTTAAGGGGCTATGCGGGCTAGTTCAATCTGATATGCGTCGCAAGCGCGCTGTAGGACTTTTGACTTAAACTGCGGCCCCTTTTCCGTTAATAGTACCTCCGGGCAACCCCAGTTGTTTATTATGCTGCTCATTAAATGACCAGACAAGTCCACCGCCTTCACAGACGCCAAAGGGATAGCGATGAGCCAGCGAGCACAGGTGTCCACGAACACTAAAATGTCCCGTTTCCCGTTCTTTGATCTCGACAGAGGCCCGATAATATCCGCAGCGACAACCGACCACGGCTGCATCTTACTCACGGGCGGCGTTGCTCTACCTTGTATTGTTGGCACTTTCGACAACCCCGTACATACCGTTTAACGTCCTTACTCAGAGTTGGCCAGTAATAGAACCTCCGCAATCTTTTATAAGATTTGTGGGAGCCTACGTGACCCGCGGAGGGACTGTCGTGGTTTTCCGTTAGAAGGACCTCGCCTTGCTCCGTTGGAACCACCTACTTAGCCTTGAGTTGCTAGTTCCACGTTCTTCATCCCGCCTATACAACTGGTTATCAACGAGAATATAGCGCTTGGAATTTTCTCGGTGGCTTTTGACCACTTTATGGGTTTCCAGGTACCAGGGATCAGTGATTTTTCCCCTCACCACTCTGGCATCACCACGAAATAAATCCTTGATAGGGCGTCGGGCACCGTGTGTGACGTCCCCTTGCGATGATTAATTTCAAAATCGAACTGCTGCAATTGGGTAATCCATCGAACAATCCGACCATTTGGATTCTTCATATTTAGTAACCAAACCAGCGACGCGTGGTCCGTATGTACGTTAAAATGTTATCCCTCGATATAAGGTTAAAAGTTAATCACAGCGAATAGGACGGCTAGGCACTCCCTCTCGGTTACTGAATAATTACGCTCGGCCGCGTTGAGGGTTCGGGACGCATATGCGATCACTTTCTAACCGGCTTTCGTTTCTTGGCACAACACAACGCCAACTCCTACCTCCAATACATCGCATTGGAGTGCGAAAGGGAGATCGAAGTCGGGGCAGCTTAGAATGGGAGCATTTACCAGACACTCTTTCAGTTTCTCAAATGCCAAAGCCTGACATTCTCGCCAACGCCGCACCGATTTTTTCCTCAGTAAGCTCGTCAAAGGATCCGCCACGGATGAGAATTCCGGAATAAATCTTCTGTACCAACTCACGAAACTTAAAAACCATTTAAGTTAACGTTTTTGGGGACCGAGTAATTGCTTACGGCTTCCACCCTTTCGGGATCGGTTTCTAGTTCGCCGTTGCCCACAATATAGCCTAGAAACTTAATTTTCTTCTTCAAGAAATTACATTTATCGTGATTAATTTTTAGCCCGGCCGCTCGTAACAATGAAAATACTCTTTCTAGCATATCTAGGTGTTTTTCGTAAGTTCCGCTTACGATTATTATATCATCCAAGCAAGAGAAACAGTACGGCTCCAGTTCTGGCCCGATAACACGGTCCATCAATCTCGGAAAGGTGGCTCCAGCGCTGTGTAGCCCGAAAGGCAAAACACAAAACTGGAACACCCCTTTCCCGGGCACCGTGAAAGCCGTTTTGTCTCTGCAGTGAGGATCCATCTCCACCTGCATATATCCCTTTCCCAAATCGATTGTGCTTACCCATCGTGCCCGCTTTAATTTGTCTATAATGGAAAAAATGTATGGGAGCGGGTAGGCGTCTTTTCGACTGACAGCGTTCACCTCACGGAAATCGACTACGAATCTGCGCGTTCCGTCCTTTTTGGAACCAATATTATAGGGGACGACCAAGGGCTATTCGAAGGCCCTATTACCCCATTGGCGAGCATTTCGTCAACTTGCGCGTTTATTTCCTTTTGTATTCGCGGAGAAACCGGATAATACCTCTGTTTGATGGGGACCGCGTTGCCTGCATCAATAAAATAACTAATTATGTCCGTCCTACCGCGGACGCGGTCGAATAGTAACATTTCTCCGTTCAAGAATTTATCGAAATTTCTAAGCGCATCGTCTCCGTCGTCCGTACAAAGACCGGCATCTGTTGCCACCCCCGTATGAATTGAATGACTCTCACTTGTCGTCAAAGTGACGGCCGACTCATCAGGGAATCTCATTAGTCTTTGCCCGAAAGTCACGCTGGGGAGACATTGAGAATAAAAACCGTTCCGAGTAAAATATTGCTTGACAATCCTGGCAAAATATAGAACTCATTTTTCCATAATAATTGACATATCATTACATTTAGTACTACTGGTGGGCCCAAACTCATAAGCCGGCCGTCCGCAACTTCAACCCGCTTGCCGCCGTCCGCAGCGCACCTTAACATTTCTAGTTCCTCGTCCTTTTCTGAAACCAAATTGATCTTCCCCTAGCATTTCTTTTGCATTTTTCTCCAGCCTTTTATTAATTAAGAATCTTCGTGATGATCTTCGAAGTGTGTAACAGAAGGCTTATCAAACTGTAGTCTATACACTGCATTCCCGTCGTCTTGTTTTTTAGATCGCTTTTAGTCCTTCTGATCCGATGACTTTAAGTACCTCAGCCGGTATTTCATATATAAGATATATATAGATAATGATGACATGTATGTAAGAAGCGTCAATATAGTATATATATATATATACACACACACACGAACTGTCGGTGCTTACAAGCGCTAAAATATCACCATATACCAAGATCAGACTTGTAAATAAATCAACGCGATCTCCAGGGCAACAGCTCTTCAGCCACGTGGAGCCTATATGTATCCTCGTCGGTGGGTGGGAAAGCGGAACTATAATGCTCTTTTTAACAAGCTTTCCGAGTAGCTAGAAGATTGACATTTGGTGGAAATGTTCGATTCATCAAGCCATTTGCGAAAAAATACCCAAAATCGACCCGGGTTTGATTCCGGAAAATGATTTCCATTCCGTATAAGATAATATGGGGAAATCGATATTTCGTCCTGCAAGCTTATTTTCTTTTGCTTATTAAAATTCACATATTTGACCTTCGATCTCCGGATTACGACTGCGTTAAAGATAAATGACACTAGTTTCTTAATATTATCATCTTTTATCGCCTTAAAATGGAAGTCTCTCGAATTTAACGTTTTCATATCATATTTTGACAAAATTTAGCTTTTTTAACCCTAGGAATCCCAGACTGATCAGTAGTACTAGGATACCCAGCGTGGGTCTGAGAGACCCATAGTGAAATATAATCAGCTGTGAGCTGTTATTAGGGGATTGAATTAGTTCATTGCATCTTGCTTGCCATAATCATATTATTTTTTAATATTATACACTATTTAACATATAATCAATTATTTCAAACACAATTTGAACAAACGAAATTTGAATGTTCCAAACGCATATATGTGTTGCAGGTTATGCACCAGTACTTCGTCTTTTGGTCTCTCTCCGGCCAGCAATCAGCAAAACGTTGTCTTGGATTGTGAAGGAGTGGTTTGTTTTTGTTTCTCCTTTTTTATTCCAAAAACGGTTATAACTTGCAATACGTCATCGTTTAGAGTGGGTGTAGTAGCTGGTATTGCTTCATATGGGGCATAACGAAAATCCTAGGAACTTCTTTAAAAAATAAATGCCGTTTATTAGTTACGTTAGGATAGTAATTTGGATTTTTCTCAATAAATACTATAAACTACTATACTATACTATAAATGGGCCTTAAAAGTGGAAAAAAGAAAAATATTTCGACCATTTATTCGTTATAAAAGATATTTGTGTCATGTTTTCCATTCATTAATGTTTATTTACGTAACATAAATTTGCATATCAACACTGTTGCCAGATAGATCTAGCGGAAAATGCCCCAGATTGTCAACACTGCATATGAAATCCTAATATATGGTAAGTTGGCTGTAATCAATGTTATTCAAGGTAGAACAGCATTTAAAAAATTCGAATTTTGGAAAATCCTCCAAATAGTAAAAATGAAAAGTAAATTAATCAGGACGCCAAAATCTTTTATAACGGACAAATAGACTAAAATATATTTATGTTTTCTACTATTTATGGCGACTTCTTGTGAAACACAATAAAAGATTTCATTTTTGATTTTTTTTTTAATTCATACTTTTTCATCTTTTAAGAGTTAAAATGAGTAATATTCTATGTAAAAATAATAACAAAAATACTTTTAAAACGTTCTCTCCGAAAAAATATATTGGACGAAGACAAAAGTGTTTATAATAATTTGAAAGGTTTTACAAAAGTTCTTATGCGCAGTAAAATATTCTGACTCGCAGAGGATGAAAAAATTAGGAAAATAACCAAACCGACTATGATTCGAACCATGACATTCCACGTGCCGGAAGTGTGCCTAAACCAACTCAGCTATACGCCAGTTATATTTACTTTTATAAAGACGGAGGTGTCAATACTGGGCTCTCAGACCCGTCGACAGAATCATCCACAACACGTAGACGTTTGGAAGCTTTAAACCTTAAGTTAGTTTAGTTTAATAGTTTAATTTTTGGAATAGATGCGTAATTTAGTATGGTCTGAGAACCATCTGTAAACTATAAGCAAAAATACATTTCAATACGGTCATTACTTCAAGAAAAATTGAGGGAACAAAAAATGGTCCATAAAAATATGTATATAAAATAATTCTCTTTTATAATTTAAATATATATATATATGTTCTAGGTAATTTGTTCGACGGAAATTTGCTCGATAGCATTTGTTCGAATGGAAATTTGGTCGTGTGGTAATTTGATCGTGAGGAACATTAATAGACCCGCATTAGTTCGAACATAAATTTGTTCGACAAATTATATTTTTTAAATCGGTATCGTATTCTCGCTTAAGATCATATGATTACACATTTCTATAAATACATTGGCAGAAGAGTAAAAAGCAACCACGATGCACTGTTTCGGGAAATTCAATGTTTATCGCATTAACCATTGTATGTTCGAAATCAGTCATAATTGTCTTCGGAGTTGCAGCTGTTTCCAAGTTTTTATTGTTCTTGAAAGTTGAATGTAACACTGTTCACTTTTTCTGGAAAGTACCGCGTATAATAATGGAAGAACAAGGTGACCACGTAAGCCATTTATTGTGTCGAGTTTCTAAGAAGGTACCATCTGCTGATTCATTACGTATTATTATGTGTGTATTTCCCAGTCGATAGACAGCTCTAGGAAATTTATTCGACAACATTTGTTCTACGGAAATTTGTTCGAAAGCAAATGTTCGAACGGAAATTTGGCACAGTGGTTATTTGATCGAGAAGATCGGTAATGGACTCGCATTTGTTCAAACATAAATTTGTATTATATTAAGAATAAGTGAACAAAATAAACAGGTAGATACTAGAAAATACTTTTAATATTTTGATGCAAGTAATTTTGAAAATAATGCAAAATGATTTCAATAGAAATAACTATATTTGCGGTACATAATATGTAATATATAATATTACTATACACAGTCAACGAAATTATATTGAATAAAATTTTTAAAAATAACATCGGTAATAGCGAAATACACACAAAGTAACATAAAGTATTAATAATTTTATTCCAACTTTTAATAGCTATCATAATATTGTGCGCTACGCCACGTTAATAATCTGCTACGTCAAGATTAGGTTCAAAAGTATTCACAACACGCGCAATTCTCTCGGCGAAGTGATTATATTTCTTGTCCTTGTCCACTGATATATTGCTCTATGCAAAGCTCGTTTAAACTTTGTTCCTTCTTAATTGCGTTAATGAATTTCCATATATTTGGATGTTCACATGAAATTTGATTTTGAAAGCCTCGATGCCAACCTTCAATAGCATTATTGGTTTTCGGTAAGCCCTGTTGAACGGTATCATAACAGTTCCACATCTGATGGGAAAAACGTGGCGGGTGGCGGCCGTTGCGTCGATCTGGGCGACCGATCCAATTGTCCTCAAAATAATCGACCACCATTTGTGCATGAGGAGGCAAAATGTTTAGATCACAAAATGCATCAAAATAATCTTTCAAATGTGGTTTGGGAACAAATGCAAGTGTAGATAGCATTCTAAATTTGGTATTAGGGAGTTTTACTAAAATCTGTTGACCGATTTTAAATTTGGTTTAAATCGGACATTAATAACGACCACTTTACATGAAGACATGCATGCATTTTTTAACATCTCGCAAGTATCATGCAATTAGATTACTTGCAAAGATTCAATTAAGAAAACTGGATGGTATATAAATAATATTATCCACCTGTCGGTGAAACGTCCATCGGCGAAACATCCGTCGACGAAACGTCCGGACAAGAGATGGTCGAACAAGTAATGATCGAACAAGAGATGGTCAAAAAAAATTGTTTGAACAAATTTCCCTCTAACAAAAATACAGTAGTCCCTCTCCAACCACAGGTTTTCCAACCGCGTTTCCAGTATACGCGGTTTTCCAGCTAGCACTAAATGTACACATGCAAAACCGCACCGGGTCGCGCATAATTGTACGCAAAACAGCTCAAAATTCTTCGGTCTGATTGCCTACATAAGTGCTTAGTATGAATTTCAATATGAAAGTATAATAGAAAAGGGGATA
This sequence comes from Tanypteryx hageni, assembly GCA_028673005.1. Classification (NCBI taxonomy): domain Eukaryota; kingdom Metazoa; phylum Arthropoda; class Insecta; order Odonata; family Petaluridae; genus Tanypteryx; species Tanypteryx hageni. The sequence continues at coordinate 268,010,179 of CM054112.1, forward strand.
ATTATAATCTATACAATTAGAGAAATGTTGTTGCTAACATTTTATAGTTTTAATTATTTTTTAAGTGTTGCATCTATTTTACGTTAAACCTATAGTTTCGATAAAACTGTACACACGCAATAAAGGAGGAAATCTCTTTCAATTTGCGTTAAATTTACGTTTATTCAAAAGTGGCCTACAGTCTTAATTATCCACAGTTCTCCGCATGGAACTATAATGAAAAAAATATCGTCATTACTAAAAGTTAAGTTGTAGAAGAGGCTGAATGATCTACTAGTTGTATTTAATTTGCGCAAAGAATGGTGCTCCAGTCTGATTGCACCATTATGTATTTACATCTCCCTATTTGCTTTTTGCAGTTATTTATTTTGCATAATGTTTTGCATTAATATTTAATCCTCGTGTCATTTTGGTAACATCCCTCGGCTAATATCTCCTCTTCTCATTACAGTTAATCTTTATTTTGTTTGAATTTTCCGGTAACAATTTGTCTTTCTCAATTTTGTATTTTGGAAAAACATTCCTGTAATGGTCGCCGATCACCACGGCTTTTATAATATTATTTGTTCAGTGTACATTATCTGTAACCCTTAACTGGCTATAAATTAGTTTTATATTACAGATTTATAATATATTGAATATTAAATCGTTTGCCGAAATACTATCTTCACCGAATTGCAGAAAAACAAGTGAAAGTATATAACTGAATTTTTATAACAAAATTTTATATAGTTGATACCTTTATCTTTTAGTTGAAGCCGAAGCCGAGTGCGTATGTAAATCATGTATTCTTCTCCCCAAAAGACTCATATATATTTGAATAAAATTACTAAATTGTACCTTATAGGCGTGTAAAAATACCAAACACAGAAAGTATAGAAGGCATTAAGTACAGTACGATTTCATTAATCCATAAACAAATATAAATATTTATATACTAGTAGTTGGTGCTTGCATTCTGCAAGCATATCATCTCAACATAAAAAAACATTCGTTTTCATATTTCATCATTACAAATATTTTTTTAAATCTAAATATTTCACCTCCGGAGCGATTTTCGTTTTTCTCTTATGTAAAAATAATAGATTAAAACAATCCCAAAATTTTGCAATTTTTAGAATTTTATACTTTCTCCATTATGAGGTGCTAATTCTACACGTTTCTGCCACATTTAAAAGTTGTAGTACTTCTAGAAATGAAATAATATTTTTCCAATTGTTTAAAATTTAAACATCTTTAACGGCCCCAAATATGTTTATGGAGAGATTCAAATGTTTATTTGTGCAAATTCACTACTCTGTACATAACTTGAAAATTTCAGATTCCTAGCTCATCCCGTAATTTCTAAACAGTTATCTATTTGTTTAAACTTTAAGAATTTTTAACTTCCAAACAAATAAAAATATCAAAATTTGTATAATCTCTATTTCGTTTTTTATGAATTCTACTTATTAATAAAATTTCAACTCCGTAGCACATGCGAAAATACATAAACCTTGAAAATTTGTTTAAATAATTGCGAATTTTTAGTGGCCGCATTGTTGCACTTTTTCATGATTATCGTTTTTCTAGTTGGTTTTGCACAAAATCCTACCTATGAAAAAAATTCCGAATCTCCAGCTCATGTAGAAGTGCCTAAACATTAGTATCCTCCTATATCCTCATCTTCTGTAAGAAAAGTCTATATAGAATGATATGTATATATATTTAAAAAGACTGCATAACCCAATATCATCAATAGATTCCGCGATTTCGCGATTTTGATGGATATATGCAATATCGGGAGCGCGCTGGTTGTCAACAGAATCTAACTTTATGGCTGTGTATGGGCGGAAGAGGGCGGTAATCTAATCTGCGGACCTCCTCGAAAAAGGAGGAAGGGAGCAGTCGGACCTCTCGAGAAGAATTTTATTATATATTGTGACGGACTAGGGTTTCTCGGAGATTAAAGGGCACAAATGAAAGTTACACGTAATAACACAAACACCTTTTATCGCCTGGGGCGCACACTACACTCTGTAAGCTTCCACACGAGAAGAGAGAACTGACGCGCACCCTGTTGGCTGCGCGCAAAAACAAAATAAAATGAAGAGCAAAGTCCGTTATCGGTCTGGTCTCGTTACATCCTCCCCCTTAGAATGGCATGTACGACCTCGAATGCAATTCTACAAGGTCTGCCACTGGCGGCACCTCCTAGGTGGCTGCATCCTAGTAGGTAGCGCAGGTATGTGGGAAGCCACCGATGAAGTAGAAGGAACCGATTTGCTGGAAGGCACCGATGACGTAGAAGGCACCGATGTCCTGAAAGGCACCGATGACGTAGAAGGCACCGATGTCCTGGAAGGGAATGATGTCCTGGAAGGCACCGATGACGTAGAAGGCGCCGATGACGTAGAAGGCACCGATGTCCTAAAAGGCACCGATGCAGGTCTTGGGGCTGATTGCTGTTGCCGTGGACGGCCTCGTTTCCGCAGCGGTCGTAATAGACACGGATCAGGGGCACCAAGAGTGGCGACAAAGGGAGTCAAGGACGACACATGGTAAACACCAAGAGGTATATTAGGTGCTTCAGGAGTTGCAAGCTGATATGTGCTCGGTGAGACCTGCTTGAAAATCAAATATGGGCCATCTCGTCGAGGGGCAAACTTTGAAGTGTAGCCATGTTTGGCTTTACTTAACGCGTGTATCTCGACCAGAACCCTATCCCCAATCTTAAAGTTAATGCCGCTTCTTCTTTTCTCGTCAGCGTATGATTTTGAGCGATCTTGCTGAATTTCATGCTTTTCCTTCGCTTCTCTCAGTGCTTTCGCAAAGGTTTTCAGGTACGGAGTAATTTCCAGTACAAACGGCGAATTCTCAACTATCGCACGTAGATCACGGTTGACGTCGTCAGGTGTACGAAGTTCACGCCCGAAACACAAGTAAGCAGGGGAAAAACCGGTTGCCTGACTCTTCGTCGCATTCATCGCGAATCGAATGCTCGGTAGGTGATCTTTCCATCCGCTGTGGCAATTGGCGGTGAAGATAGCCAGTTGGGTCTTAAGGTCCCGATTCTTTCGCTCTACAGGGTTGGCCTCAGGATGATACGCAGGTATCAAACTCTGGTTGAAACCCAGACAGTATGCAACCTTTTGCAGTACATCGCTTACAAACTGCGTGCCGTTGTCACTAATGACCCGTCGCGGGGTTCCGAACCGAAGGATCACTTCGTCGATTAGAAGTCTTGCGCACGCAGCAGCAGTAGCAACTTTCAGTGGGAACAATTCTACCCATCGAGTTGATGTATCCTCCACTATAAAAATCCACCGCTCCCCGGTAGATGTCTCTGGCAGTGGACCAAATAGGTCCATCGATAGCACTTCAAACCGTCGGTGTTGTATAGGCGTTTGTAGGAGTACAGCTGGTTTGAGATTGCTAGGCTTAAAGCGCTGGCACTCGATACATGATTTCACATGATCTGTGACCGTGCGACGCATTCCTGTCCAGTAGTATCTGGAGCCGATCTTCTGCAAGGTCTTTTCTGCACCGTAATGTCCGGCGGTGGGCGAATCATGATATTCGTACAATATCCTGGGTATTTGTGTCCGTGGTAACACCTGCTGGGCATCTCCATCACCATGCTCAGGGGAATATCTATACAAAATGCCATTGAGCATAATATATCCCCGGTCAGTCCATCGTACAAAATCTACTGCATTCTCCTGTGACTCGAAGCAGTCGATTATCTGCTTAATTTCTGGATCAGCCAGCTGCTCCTGCCTGATAACTTCTGCAGAGGTGGTCGGCATGTCGACAGTCACAGAACAGATATTCATATCCTCGTATTGGCCTGGTGGACGTGATAGCGTATCAGCCACTGCGTTACATCGCCCTGGAGTGTATTCTACTTGAATATCGTATGATTGTAGAGATAGAGCCCATCTTGCCAGGCGACCACTAGGTGACTTGAGTGTCATGAGCCAGCGGAGAGGTTGGTGATCAGTAACAACTGTCACAGGTGCTCCTTCTAAGTATCCCCGGAACTTTTCCAAGGCCCAGACAACTGCCAACGCCTCCCTCTCAGTCGTACTATAATTGCGCTCAGGGGCAGTCAGCAGTCTGCTCGCATATTCGACGGGGCGTTGGTCTGGAAGCTCCCTCTGGAGTAGAACCGCTCCCAAAGCGTAAGCGCTTGCGTCTGTTCGGAGCACATATGGCAGTGTATGGTCTGCTTGCCGAAGGATGGGCGGTGTTGTTAATAATTCCTTGAGCATCTTGAATGCATCATCTTGACTCGGTCCCCAATTCCATAGAGCATTCTTTTTCGTCAAATCACTTAGAGGTCGAGCAACACTGGAATAGTTGGGCACAAACCGTCGGAACCAGGACCCTGTCTGCAGAAACGTTATGAGTTCTTTGACATTCTTAGGTGCTCTCATTTCTGCGATGGCGGCTATCTTACCGGGATCTGGTTTGATTCCTTGAGGTGAAATAAGATGGCCAAGATATTTTACCTCGGACGACCCAAGTGTGCACTTTGACCTATTTACATGTAACCTGAATTGTTGCAGGCGACTGAACACTTGGCGAAGGTCTTCCATGAGTTCATCAAAGGATGACGATAAAATGATCAAATCATCCAAGTACGCCAGTACCTGGACATCTTTAAGACCAAATCGGAGACGGTCAATCAACCTTTGAAAGGTGGCAGGAGCATTTCGGAGACCAAATGGCATGCGTTTGAATCGGAAGTGGCCCAAGGGCGAGATAAACGCAGTTTTGTCTCTGTCTTCAATCCTGACCGGAACCTGCCAATACCCTGAACGTAAGTCAAGCGTAGTCATGTATAGGGACTGCTTTGCTGCGTGAAGTAGGTCATCTACACGAGGCAAAGGGTATCTGTCTGGAACCGTCAGTCTGTTCAGGCGTCTGTAATCAACGCAGGTCCGAAAGGTTCCGTCCTTTTTGGGCACGAGGACGACGGGCGCTGCATAGGGAGAATCACACTCCTCGATGATGTCCTCAGCCAGCATTCTCTCAAGGTCCTGCTGAAGAAACTTCTTTTTGGCAGGCGACAGCCTATATGGGGGTACAGCGATTGGAGTATCATCGGTTACCTTAATAGCATGCTCTGTAAATGGAGTGGGCTCCTTGCTAGGAGAAAAGACATCTTCATATTCAGCGAGAAGTGCGGTGATGCGGCGTTTCTGGTCCTCATCCAAATTCTGTCCTTCATCATCCCGTAATGGCAGGTTGCTGACGTGGACGTTGCTCACAGGTACAGATGTAGCAATATCTTCTTCTCGTACAAAACCGTGGCGGCTACTGGGATCTTCCTTGAAGAACCATTCATGTCCGTGAAGATCCAGAACCATGCCACTTCGGATAAAATCTATGCCAAGTAGCATCCGGCTCTCCGGATGATCCGGAATTGCGATCAAGGTCGTGAGGATCATACGGTTGACGACAGAAATTTCCACAGAAAAACTCCTGGCTAATACGCGATACGTTTTTCCATCAGCTAACTTCATGTCCAGGGAAGTCTCGCTGAACGGACGCCCTCGAGAAATTAATATATGATAAAGCTGTGCACCGGCTATACTTCTTTGAGAGCCAGTGTCAAGACAAGCTAGACCATCCAGTCCTAAAATCTGGACCGGGAGCATTGGTCGCGATGAACCATCATCAATAGAGAAGGTTGACTGCATAAAATTGAAGGATGAGACAATCGTACTTTCAGTCTTCATGGGAGGCGCACAGTTAGGGCAGTTGCTTCTGACGTAACCTGGGGCACCGCACCCAAAACACGTTATTTGTGGTTTTGGCGAATCAGATTTTGGGATATGGGGTGATGATTTTACTGATTGTGCAACATCACCCTTAGTTGCCTTTGCTTTCCTGCAATCTGATTCAACGTGGCCGAAATATTTACAGTAACTACACCTCGGACGCTGTTTCTTCTCCGGTCGGTCTCTACCTTCATTACTACTGACATCCTCTAATGGTCGCAGAACCTCACGCTGTGAGTGTTCAATGTCTTTTGCACGTTGCAAAAGACTCTTGAATGAGTCGAAATCGCTAGGTGAAAGTCTTTTCCTAACTTTTCTATTCATTAACCCGTATACAATATCTAATTGCGCGCGTTCTGGCAAGGTATACGGTAATTGTGACAGGAGAGCGCGAATGTGGCATACAAAAATCTCGCATGTTTCATTTTCGTGTTGCTCACGTGCAAAAATCTCTCTGAAGACGAGATGAGGCGGCAATTTGCGAGAGAACGCGTCTCGAAACGCGCACACGGCACCGTCCCAGTCCGAAATATCTCTCTTTATAACCTGCCACCATGTCGCAGCAATGCCTTCCAGAAGCATTGAGAAACCACGTAATGCATTTTCTTCGCTGACATTTGCGCAATCCTTAAAGGTCAAAACCGAGTCCAAGAATGCGTCAACATCAGACGAAGCACTGCCGTTAAATCGAGAAGTACATTTAGAAAAATTGCCGCTACTTGGTGTAACAAGGACGGGGCTCGTCAATTGCCTATCAAGAACAGTCATTCTTGCCGAGTCCGTAATTTGCGCAACCAGCGCCTGAAATTGTTCGTTTGATAACGTCAAGGCTGGCGGAGATTCACTCGTCCCTTCCGTGGGTGATGATTTAGATTTAGGCATGGTAGCTATTTCTAAACTAATCCACGCAGGAAACAATATCACTCAGCGGAAATACGGAAAAATTCGCTAGGCGGCAAGGCCCAAGGTCGCAGCGCGGAAAAAGCAATATGGCCGCACAAAGTAACAACCACGTGGAAGAACGCAGTTTGGCCAAAAAAGCAATATGGCCGCGAGTAACACAATTTGGCCACGCGGAAGAACACAATGCCGCAGCGCTGAAGGACAGTTAATTGTTGCAGCGCGAAAGGACAAATATTTTCGCAGCGAGCGAATAATATCACGTGGAAATAAGAAATTTACGGACACACGTATCGCACTAAATTTCACTGTAGGTGGAAGTAGGCGAAGAAGTACCGCTTCGCGGAAGGATACATAAAAAAACCACGTGGCAGGATGTATAGCACTAACACGTAGAAAATAAACAGCACACACTAATTATGGCCAAAATACAAATTTGAAATTTGCGGACACAAGTGTCGCACTTAATTTCGCTGTATATGGCACTAAGTGAGGAGGTATCTATCTATACACAACATGGAATTGGTTGCGCTGCTTCCGGAATCCGATGCTCAGAAACGCATATATTCCTTTGCACACTTTTATCTGCTCCCGAGCCGCGAGTTGGGCGCCATTTGTGACGGGCTAGGGTTTCTCGGAGAGGAAAGGGCACAAATGAAAGTTACACGTAATAACACAAACACCTTTTATCGCCTGGGGCGCACACTACACTCTGTAAGCTTCCACACGAGAAGAGAGAACTGACGCGCACCCTGTTGGCTGCGCGCAAAAACAAAATAAAATGAAGAGCAAAGTCCGTTATCGGTCTGGTCTCGTTACAATATTAGAATTATAATGATAACAAATACGATAAATAGAATTTTTAAAAAGGTTTTGTATGAATTATAAAATTTAAGGTATGCAACCCCCAATCTTCCATAAGTATTGTCCCTCTCCAACCGCGGTCAAGACAGGACCGCATCCACCGCGGTAGGAGAAGGACTACTGGATGTATATCATTTTATATGGACGTTTCTTACAGAGGAGGAGGAGGTTATAACAAATAGGAGGATACCAATGTTTGGGCACTTTCAGATAAGCTGCAGTTCCGAAATTTTTTTCTTGGGTAGGTTTTTGTGGAAAATTGACTAGAAAAAACGAAAATATTGAAAAAGTGCAACAATACGGCCACTAAAAATTGGCAATTGTTTAAACTAATTTTCCAGGTTTATGTATTTCCGCATGTGCTACGGAGCTGAAATTTTTTTTAGAGGTTGGATTTGTAAAAAAACGAAGTAGGGATTATACAAATTTTGATATTTTAATTTGCTAGTTAAAAATTCTTAAAGTTTAAACAAACAGGTAAATGTTTAGATACTACGGGGCAAGTTAAAGAGCTGATATTTTAAAGTTATTTAGAGTTTAGTCCATAAAAACGAACAAACATTTCAATTTATCCATGACATTGTTATTGCGGCCGTTAAAATTTATTTAAATTTAAACAATATGATAAATGTCATTTTACTTCTAAATGTGCTACAAATTTAAAATTTGGCGGAAATGTATGGCATTATTAACCCCATGTGGAAAATATATAATGTTCCTAAAATTGTAAAAATTATTGATTCTTTTACTCTATTATTGGTCCATAAACAAAAAACGAAAATCGGTCCAGAGGATAAATCTTATGAATTAAAGAAATATTTCCCATGATGAAATATCTCACTGAAAAATTAATGTTTCCAAAGAAGAGATGAAATTCTTGCAGTATGAGAGCACCTTCTACTAGTATATATATACTACTAGAAGGTGCTTGCATATTGCAAGCATTTCATCTCACCTTTATAAAATATTAATTTTTCAGAGAGATATTTAATCATGAGAAACAGTTCTTTAATTCTAAAGATTTCTCCTCTTGAGCGGTTTTCGTTTTTTCATTATGGAAAAATAATGGAGTTAAACAATCACTAAATTTTGCAATTTTAGGAATATTATACTTTTTCCACCATAAGTTGATAATGCTACACATTTTCGTAATTTTTTTAATTTATAGGGCAATTAGAAGGGAAATAACATTTATCTAATTGTTTAAATTTAAATAATTTTTTTAACGATTTCATGAAGATACTGAAATGTTTATTCGTTTACATACACTAAACTCTAAATAATTTAAATGCTTCAGCTCCCTAACTCGCCGCGTAGTCTAAACATTTACCTATTTGTTTAAATTTTAAGAATTTTTAACTGCCAAACAAATTAAAATATCAAAATTTGTATAATCCCGATTTCGTTTTTTTACAAATCCTACCTTCATAAAAATTTCAGCTTCGTAGCACATTCGGAAATACACAAACCGTGGAAATATTTTTAAACAATGGCAAATTTTTAGCGGTCGCATTGTTGCACTTTTTCAAGAGTTTCGTTTTTTAATCGGTTTTGCACAAAATCCTACCTAAAAAAATTTTGGAGCTGCAGCTCATCTGGAAGTGCCTAAACATTAGTATCCTCCTATATGTTATATCCTCCTCCTCCTCCTCTGTAAGAACCGTCTATATATAATTATATATATATTATATATATATATATATAATATATGACAAACTCATATAAAAGATTTTACAATTCATACCAAAGAAACTGATATTGTTTTCAGAAATTCAATCTTAAAGAAGTATCCGTGACATTAGGCAAAACAATGTAAGATATGCTGTGCAGTGTATCGCTACTTCAAGGGTTATTGGGAAAATTAGGCTTGTTCGGAAACAGTTCTAATATGGTATAAATTAAGTATTATATGCATGAACGCATAATGGTGAACATAATTTCAAGGTAGAGAAGATGTCAATTTCAGAATATTTCTCCTAAATTATGATGGTTTACTTCTGTATCGTAGACAGTATATACGATGCCTGATAAAAAATATTATACGAAATGAGGCAAGGACGATAAAAAAGGAAGTATATGATAAAAATGGATGTGATGCATATGGTATGTTTGTCCTTTGTAAGTTCGTATTTCTCATAAGTCATGCGAATAACGTGGTTGTCATATCACTGAGAAATAGGGAGAATGAGAGAGAAAGAGTGTGAGAGAGAGATAAAGAAGAAGAAAGAGGGATAAAGAGGGAGAAAGTTTGAAAATGAGAGAGAGAAGAAAGAAAGAAAAGGAGTGAGAAATATAGAGAAAGGGAAAGAAGGAGAAAGAGAGTTAAAGAGGGAGAATGAGAGAGAAAAGGGTAGAATGAGGGAGAATGAGAGAGAAAGGGAGAGAAAGGGGGAGAAAAGGGGAGAAAGAGGTGGAATGAAGGAGAAGAAGTGAGAAATATAGAGAAAGGAGGAGAAAAAGAGAGAAATAGAGTTAAAGAGGGATAATGAGAGAGGAAAGGGTAAAATGAGGAAGAATGAGTGAGAAAAGAAGAGAAATATGGAGAATGAGAGAGAAAGAGGTAGAAATATGTAGAGTTAATTAGGGAGAATGAGAGAGAAAAGAGGAGAAAGATGGAGAATGAGAGAGAAAGAAGGAGAAAGAGGGAGAATGAGAGAGAAAGGGAGTGAAAGAAGGAGAAAAAGAGTTAAAGAGAGTGAAAGAGGGAGAAAAGGGTAGAATGAGGAAGAACGAGAGAGAATAGAAGAGAAATAGTGAGAATGAGAGAGAAAGGGAGAGAGAGAGGGAGAAATACTGTTAAAGAGGGAGAATGAGAGAGAAAATGGGAGAATGAGAGAGAAAAGGAGAGAAATAGAGAGAACGAGAGAGAAAAGGGGAGAAATGAGGAGAATGAAAGCGAAAGAGGGAGAGAGATGTAGAAAGAGAGAGGAGTGAGAAATATAGGGAGAGAGGGAGAAATAAATTTAAAGAGGGAGAATGAGAGAAAAAGGGTAGAATGAGTGAGAAATAAAAAGAATGGGTGACAAAGATGGTGAAAGAGGGATAAATAGAAACAGACGGAGAAAGAAGGATTTCCTCAAAGGCCTAGACGATGTTCCTCTAGTAGCTATCCATTACAAATGGACAGATGTAGATGAAGCTGGATGTTAAAAGAAGACGGTATGAGGCTAGGAACAATGTAAAGGAGCAGGTGTGGTATTTTGAGGAAGGAGGTAGGTGAATGGGAAAAAAACTGATGGGGGATGCATTGTGAGAAAGGAATGAGTAATTTACGGGAGTACGTGAGTGAAATAAAGAGAATAGGAAGTGACGTAGGGAGTCATGGAACGCAAGAGAAACTTTTGGTTAAAGTTAAATAACGAACGCATCTACGAAATAGTGTTTCGAAGGAAAAGTGAAAGAAGGGACGAGAGAGGGCGGGTTGCTATGGGAGGCTATAGCGAACCCCGGATTCATCGGCTAATGTCAGCTTTTCCATCTGTCTCTCTTTTGGTTAAAAGAAAAAATGTTTCGCTCCTCCTGTCTTTTTCAATCCGATAGCTCGGAACTTAAAGACGAGAGATCGATAGAAGCGGGAGATAAACTTGCCTTCCAAAAGCGATCTTATGGTCACGTGATATGAGAACATCTTAATCGGTGGAGATGGAGTGGGATCAGATTTCGGCTCCATATCGATTGCGATGTCGAGGGATGAGAAGCGTATGGGGAGGCGAAGAGGAAGTTTAAAATATAGAGAAAAAGATACAGAACAGAAAAATTGGAAGGGTGGTGATATTTTGGAGATGAGTCGAATATATAAAAGACAGGGATTAAACCTGGAGGTAAGATTGATTTAGAAAAACGCGAAAGAAGGTAATGAGTTGAATACAGGCGCCGGTAAATATTACAGTTATTTACATTTAGAAATAAGGGATTCGCGAAATAAAAAATTAGGACGATTGTGGAGAATAAATTGGTGGGAAGGGAGAAAGATTCGAGAAGGAAACGCTGTGAGAATGTGTGAGGTAGGAACGGAAGAAGTAAAAGTGGATTGGGTATAGAGGTAAAGGACCGGAAGATATAGAGAAATGATTGATGAGCGGGACAGAGGTTTCTGTTTGCGTCTGCGGGATATGTCCCCGAGGACTCGAGAGTAAAACAGGGCAGGATTTCCTATGTCGTCGATACGAGCTTTTTTGAAAATTTATAGGTGTGCCAAATTACTTTTGCTTAAAATTTTTCTTTAATGCGCTCTTAGTGTTACACAAGGGAAAAAGAAGATACTTGGAGTGGTATAAAGTTTCTCTCTAAATTACAGCGCTGCGTTGGCTCCTCGCGAATGGACGTCGATTATTCGAAGATAAATCACCTCCTCCGATTGCAGCGGGAATTGTTCAGCGTAGCGGATGACTATTAGAGGAACGTCGACTCTGCCTTTGAGCAAATCCCTGATTCTCCCTCTTTGTCGCCCTTTCTATTTATTTCTCCCCCTTTCTCTCTCATTCTCAATCTTTCTCTCTTTCTCTCTCATTCTCAATCTTTCTCTCTTTCTCTCTCATTCTCAATCTTTCTCTTTCTCTCTCATTCTCAATCTTTCTCTCTTTCTCTCTCATTCTCAATCTTTCTCTCTTTCTCTCTCATTCTCAATCTTTCTCTCTTTCTCTCTCATTCTCAATCTTTCTCTCTTTCTCTCTCATTCTCAATCTTTCTCTCTTTCTCTCTCATTCTCAATCTTTCTCTCTTTCTCTCTCATTCTCAATCTTTCTCTCTTTCTCTCTCATTCTCAATCTTTCTCTCTTTCTCTCTCATTCTCAATCTTTCTCTCTTTCTCTCTCATTCTCAATCTTTCTCTCTTTCTCTCTCATTCTCAATCTTTCTCTCTTTCTCTCTCATTCTCAATCTTTCTCTCTTTCTCTCTCATTCTCAATCTTTCTCTCTTTCTCTCTCATTCTCAATCTTTCTCTCTTTCTCTCTCATTCTCAATCTTTCTCTCTTTCTCTCTCATTCTCAATCTTTCTCTCTTTCTCTCTCATTCTCAATCTTTCTCTCTTTCTCTCTCATTCTCAATCTTTCTCTCTTTCTCTCTCATTCTCAATCTTTCTCTCTTTCTCTCTCATTCTCAATCTTTCTCTCTTTCTCTCTCATTCTCAATCTTTCTCTCTTTCTCTCTCATTCTCAATCTTTCTCTCTTTCTCTCTCATTCTCAATCTTTCTCTCTTTCTCTCTCATTCTCAATCTTTCTCTCTTTCTCTCTCATTCTCAATCTTTCTCTCTTTCTCTCTCATTCTCAATCTTTCTCTCTTTCTCTCTCATTCTCAATCTTTCTCTCTTTCTCTCTCATTCTCAATCTTTCTCTCTTTCTCTCTCATTCTCAATCTTTCTCTCTTTCTCTCTCATTCTCAATCTTTCTCTCTTTCTCTCTCATTCTCAATCTTTCTCTCTTTCTCTCTCATTCTCAATCTTTCTCTCTTTCTCTCTCATTCTCAATCTTTCTCTCTTTCTCTCTCATTCTCAATCTTTCTCTCTTTCTCTCTCATTCTCAATCTTTCTCTCTTTCTCTCTCATTCTCAATCTTTCTCTCTTTCTCTCTCATTCTCAATCTTTCTCTCTTTCTCTCTCATTCTCAATCTTTCTCTCTTTCTCTCTCATTCTCAATCTTTCTCTTTCTCTCTCATTCTCAATCTTTCTCTCTTTCTCTCTCATTCTCAATCTTTCTCTCTTTCTCTCTCATTCTCAATCTTTCTCTCTTTCTCTCTCATTCTCAATCTTTCTCTCTTTCTCTCTCATTCTCAATCTTTCTCTCTTTCTCTCTCATTCTCAATCTTTCTCTCTTTCTCTCTCATTCTCAATCTTTCTCTCTTTCTCTCTCATTCTCAATCTTTCTCTCTTTCTCTCTCATTCTCAATCTTTCTCTCTTTCTCTCTCATTCTCAATCTTTCTCTCTTTCTCTCTCATTCTCAATCTTTCTCTCTTTCTCTCTCATTCTCAATCTTTCTCTCTTTCTCTCTCATTCTCAATCTTTCTCTCTTTCTCTCTCATTCTCAATCTTTCTCTCTTTCTCTCTCATTCTCAATCTTTCTCTCTTTCTCTCTCATTCTCAATCTTTCTCTCTTTCTCTCTCATTCTCAATCTTTCTCTCTTTCTCTCTCATTCTCAATCTTTCTCTCTTTCTCTCTCATTCTCAATCTTTCTCTCTTTCTCTCTCATTCTCAATCTTTCTCTCTTTCTCTCTCATTCTCAATCTTTCTCTCTTTCTCTCTCATTCTCAATCTTTCTCTCTTTCTCTCTCATTCTCAATCTTTCTCTCTTTCTCTCTCATTCTCAATCTTTCTCTCTTTCTCTCTCATTCTCAATCTTTCTCTCTTTCTCTCTCATTCTCAATCTTTCTCTCTTTCTCTCTCATTCTCAATCTTTCTCTCTTTCTCTCTCATTCTCAATCTTTCTCTCTTTCTCTCTCATTCTCAATCTTTCTCTCTTTCTCTCTCATTCTCAATCTTTCTCTCTTTCTCTCTCATTCTCAATCTTTCTCTCTTTCTCTCTCATTCTCAATCTTTCTCTCTTTCTCTCTCATTCTCAATCTTTCTCTCTTTCTCTCTCATTCTCAATCTTTCTCTCTTTCTCTCTCATTCTCAATCTTTCTCTCTTTCTCTCTCATTCTCAATCTTTCTCTCTTTCTCTCTCATTCTCAATCTTTCTCTCTTTCTCTCTCATTCTCAATCTTTCTCTCTTTCTCTCTCATTCTCAATCTTTCTCTCTTTCTCTCTCATTCTCAATCTTTCTCTCTTTCTCTCTCATTCTCAATCTTTCTCTCTTTCTCCCTCTTTCTCAATCTTTCTCTCTCATTCTCACTCTTTCTCCCCCTTTCTCTCTCTCCCCCTCTTTCACTGTATTTCTCCTTCTTTCTCTCTCATTCTCAATCTTTCTCTCTTTCTCTCTCATTCTCAATCTTTCTCTCTTTCTCCCTCTTTCTCAACCTTTCTCTCTCATTCTCACTCTTTCTCCCCCTTTCTCTCTCTCCCCCTCTTTCACTGTATTTCTCCTTCTTTATCTCTCTTTCTCCCTCTTTCGCTCACTTTTTGCCTCTTTCACTCTCTTTCCCCCAATGTCTTTCCCGGTTTTTCAGAAGTACGCCTCGGAAAGGCTCGGTGTCCGCCCCTGACGGTCGCCCACACCTATAATCGGCCCTGGTTATTATTTTACTTTGCTGTGGTGGGTACAAGACATCATTTCCGTCCTGCGCAGTGCTGCGTAGAAGGTATAGTTATTTATGCTCGAGGCTCGATCATTTTTTCATAAAAATCTAGAGCAAAGTTTATATTGGCTAATAAGCTCAAACTATTCGGCTCGAGCTAGCCCGAGTCAGAAGCTCTACTCATGTCCATTGAAAAAAATAAAGCTAATGAAGGTTCGGAGGTCCCTGTCTTATTGCAATTGTGAATTTATTAACACCTTGCGTACCGGTCACGAGAATTCTCGTGTTTCTTTTGCAAGCCGTTGCGTACCACTCACGAGAATTCTCGTGTTTCCAGCAGAGGTATCACTAACACTATCTACTATATTTTTCATAGACTTATCCCACGCTATTTTTACACTTGGCTTATGCGTCGGTGATTTATTTAATTCCATTTTTTCCGCTTCAATAGCAGATTTAGTAATTCGTTTGTCTTTCGAATACTCTTGTCTTCCTTTTCAGTTTCCATCATGCGCACAGTGACAGGCATTGCTATCTTTGTAAAGGCGATATTTTAAACGAATTATGTGTTTTTCAGAGTTTCCCAGTGAGAACAGCGGATATTCGTCTAGTTTATCTGAAAATTCTAGTGAGTCAGATGTATATCCAACTAGAAACTGTAGCGCGCGATCCGTTCACAAACAACGATGTTTTTGTAAATTACGTGGAGCTCTGCATAAAGGCAGCCGTTTCAAAAATGTCATACCCTAAGCAGGTACTAAATGTATTCAGGAGCCTATACAGCATATTTCAAGAAAATAAAAGAATGGCGAGTCAAATTATGCTTATTTTTTCAATTTAATGCACGAAATTTTTGGGATTACGAGAAATGCCCGGGAAACTAGCGTAATACGGGGAATTACATCCAGTACGCAAGATAATAATATATTATTACATACCGAACAAACTTTAATTTTGTAGGATTTATTATGTACGAGTTGGCTCTATGTCAGCAAAAAAATAATCATCAAGAAAGCAATAGCTTCTATGTTAGATTAAAATTTATGGAAATATTAGGATATTTTGTGTATAAGGATTATGGTGTAAACATCAGTGCCTTTTACTATGTTTTCGGATAAATAATCGCGAAATACCCATTTCGTCATTATATGTTTTCGTTGTGTGCACAGGCACACCTCGCGATACGCTTTCTTCGGTTTTAGGCTCATTACACTTTCTGACTCTTCCCCTCGATCCACTAGCTTGATTCGGACATACGCTATTACAAAACCCGGAGAACGAAGACCTTTCTCTGCATTTCCCATCGCCAGCACTGTAAAACAACTTTGTTTCATTATATACGAATTATTTAAATTGTTTTCATATTCTTTGGATGAAATATCTCGGGGATGAATTTTAATTGGGTGAAACGTCCGAACACCGCGGAATCGCGACATGTTTTTACTTCTTTTATATCTTCGTCGGATGTTCTCATTTTCATTTTCTTGAAGTCGGTTTCATTTTTTCCAAACATTAATTGAACCTTGACAAAGGACTGATGAATTAAATTTTCAAGATCCTGAGTGAAGTTCATTTAAAAAATTTTCGCTGCAAATATCATTTATCACGCATTACGATAACTATCCGTGTGATTTAATTTATATTACAAACCATATTTATTCACATTTTAATTTTAATTCTTTGATCGAAGCGTTACTTTTCTGAGTGTGCGTATTTTAAGGCTCTGTGTCTATGAACCAGGGTTCGGCAACCTTTCAAATTAAAAGAGCCAGTTGTGTTTTTTACTCAATCCAGAATATTTGGGAGTCACTCAGTAAAAACCTTATAACTTCGATGGATTCGATTGATTGCAATAAGTGTGTTTCGTAACTGATAAAGGTTAGCGAGCGTAGCTCTAATGAGCCACAAATATGTACTCAAAGAGCCATATGCGACTCCGGAGTCATAGGTTGTCGAACCCTTCATTAGAATGTTAAATTTATAGAAATGTATGAAAAATATATTATGTATTATTTAAATAATACTTTTATGATAACTTATAAATATTCGTAAATGCCTAAAAAGAATTATACGTGTATATCTACAGTTGTTATATATATCAGGCTGTATATTTTCGTGGTAATTTATATTAACCTGCTATTCAGCACTAATTTAATAAAGTAATGCTTATTTTTTCGCCTATAGTATATGACAAATATTTTAAAACGGATGATGTTTCAGTGGATACATAATGTTATATTGATCAAAATTGAAAACACACCATTTTGCACTGAGTATAATAAAACTTGACGTATTTTCTCTAGAGAAAATCTTGAAACTTTTTATTCCTAAATTCGGAGCCTTTATCGCTTTGTAATTTTAAAGGTGTTCTATGTTTGAAAATATAATCAAACGCCTTCACCATTGCTTCCCCCGTCTTCTTCTTCAAAGGAACTGCCCAAGAATATTTTGAGAATAAATCTATAATGGTTAGAATATATGCAAATTCACTATTATACTTTTTCAAATTTCGCGTATCATTTAAGTCCCATTGCCAAGTCTCAGCAATATAATCAAAATCGTAAAAATTTCTTTGGAAACGTTTTCGTAAAGGTCTGTGTAATGTATGAGCGTCCTGTGAATTCAACCAGTCCTGAACGTATCTCTTTCATAACATAATTTTATCCAATGCTTTATACAATTCATCGGTTGTGGAAAATCCTGCTTGGTTAGAAGGGTCGTAATAAATGGATTCTAAAATTTTGTCGGACTTCAAACTATTTTTGGTTTTCGAACTCGTTCCCCTCTTCTTGGTAATTTGCTTTCCCTCGCTTCTTCCCAATCTGATTCGTCCTTTATTCCCTCGTCTCTTGACAATTCTCCCGCATTTCCTATTCTTTCCATCATACGCCTCCATTGTTTATCTATACGTTGGTTATCGACCCTGAGACGTTTCGTTATACTTTTCAAACTAAGTCTCTTAGGAGTCGTGGAGAACTCAAACGTTTTCTTTTCAAAATATGTCTCATAGGTGTTGGAGGAGGAGAACTGGAACATTTTTCCTCTTTCACTATCGGAATAGAGGTGGGCTATCTTTTTCTCTAGCAATATTTAACAACGTATCCAAAGCATGCTTATAAAGGTGCTATTTATCGAAGTCATTCAAAACTTTTCTATTCAAATTATTTTGCATTTCATCATCCAACCTGGATACTTGATCTTTGGATTGTTCTCTATCGAATAAATAAGAGATAATTAAGAGCATCCATTTAAGACTCATTTACAAATACATAGTTGACTTCCTAACACACCAGAATGAGGAGCGTCTAGTAAAACCGGAATAAAACCTCCTTTTTGTGTCAACAATTTCCTTTTCTGTTTTAATGATTTATTTTTACTACCTATTAGTCCTATAATCTTACGATATTTTGATAACTTGTTATTCAATATTTCCGTTTAAGGTATTCAAACAGCACTTGCACAAAATTACAATCAAATCATAGCTACCTTCTTTCAAAATCAGGTTACGCAATTTAGGTTTGGCTGCTTTCGATACATGCAGCAAATGCTTATTAGCTTTCAAAGTTTTCATCTTCAATCATATGCTTCGAAACATAAACGATTGTAATTTCATCAGGGAAAATTCGTGTCCTAAATCGAAAGCAATCATCCGCCTTCTGAGAAAGGTCCAAGACCAAATAACTGTAAGGTTTTGATGGCACATCCTTTTATACCTTCGCCGACTCCGTCGAATCCTCTGAATACACCTGTCTGGTTAGGTGACTAAACTGAAGTTTATCACGCGGATTCCTAAAAGCGATTATGTACTTGGAATTGAGAGAAATGTTACGTGATTGCGGACTCGGATAAAAAACGTTCTGAGTAATGAGAATGACTGATATATTAAAATGGTTACAACCTTTCGTAAATAATTCACCGACTTCTTTATTGTAAGCGTCATGCATTAAATCATCTATTACGTAAAGAGTTCTATTGTGATTACTGAAAGATGGAACTTCATTTTCAAACCGATCGATGATTCCTTTCAAGTTAGGTTCGCTACCAGATTATGCATTTCATAAATGAAACTATCAGTATCTGTGTAGCATAAGGACAATTGTCACCGTACTTGAGTTTCATCTTCCGATAGTGGAAATCATACATAAGCGTCTTACTGAGGTCTAAAACGTAAATAGTCTTATCCATTTTTAATGTGGATTTTCGAAGATAGACTGCAACCAAATTTTCGCCAAAAATCGTCCGATCGAGGAATTTGGAACTTCAAATTAGTTTATCCAACCTTTTCTCTTCAGAAACCAACTCCAAATCATACACCTCCGTAAGTTTTCCATGATCTTTCCGAAAACGGCGTTGTTCATCAATTAAAAAAAATCTTTCTCAAAATCACTCGTTGCAGTTTTCCTCATGTTAGTATTAAGCTTCAACCACGGAGATTGATCAAATTTGATGACTCTATGCGTTGTCGTTAGTCTGAGTCCTAGGGAGAGTGCCTGCTTAAGGTTCCTATATTGAATAACGTATTTTGTCTTGTCATGTAAAAAAGTCAATAATTTCTTATGTTTACCGTCTGGAAGAGTCTTATTTTCGGGGCATAGGGGTAAGTCAGAGTGTACATCGTGGAGGTGAGTTGGGTACACCAAATCACTTCTAAGATGTACCCCTTTGGGTGATCGTCAGGTACGTCGAGAGCATCGTTTGGGGATAATCACCGGAAACCGACTTGGGAAGTGGTTGGGAAAGGGACCAGCCATAATGATTATTAGCGTTCAAGTAAGCGATATAGCGAGACTCGGAATTTTTATCAAAATTTTCCTTACAGGTTTTTTAGCCTCGCTATACCGCAATTCCTCCACTTCTCTATCATAAGTATGATATCGTAGCCCTTGACCCCGTGACCCCCGTATGTTTAAGCATGACATCAAAAGCAAGTCCCGGTGCGGTAAAGTACCACGTGGGGCCCAGCTTGTGCGTAATGCAAATGTTCCTAAAATTTTTGAAAACGTCAACCAAAAGAAGAACATCTCTCCTCAGATGCAAATCTGAGTAGTCTCCCAAAGATCTGCAGCCAAATTCCGTCCACATTCTCTGGGCAAAGTCGTAGTCTTCGTCGGAAATATTGTCTTGCATCAAATGACTATAAAACTTCTCCTTAGGCGGTAAACAATTATCGCCCAATTTGGTCCAACTGTCCACGTATTCGTATGGGGAACACCCTTGCGTGTGACTAGATTAATTTATCACCGAAAACCCTAGCGGTGTGAGTAAATTTTTCGCTAGGAAGATTATCTACTAATTTTGAAATGGAAGAAGCCATAAACCTAAATGTTTCTAGGAACCCGATCGAGAAATTGTCCCCCACGCTTTTCGAAAAGTAAATATACATTTCCTCCGATTTTGGGTTACAGTGTATTTTCTTTTCGTCATAGCCCAAGTGGCGGATGATCAGGTATGAATCGTAACCGGATAGGTTGCGGAGGAGAACAGGTAGATAGGTGGGCTTTTGGTAATTACAATTGTAGTGGCAAAGGCCCCTGAAATGTGATCATGATACCTCACACGGTCCTCATCTAATTCCTTCCCACAAATGTGACAAGTGGATGCAGTTTCGAATGTATGCATTTCTTGCGGAGTCATCGCAACCATAGGGGTCAGGTTTTCATACACTCCCCGCACGAGCTTTGCTACCTCCTGCGTGTTTTTTGACAAAAACCTCTGCGGCATCCACGCCGCAATAGAGGATGGGGTCGAAAACGTCCCCATTGTCCGAGGCAAGAAGAAAGCCGAATGACATAACCTCATGCTTTTGAGTGAATTTTGGATAGGAATGATCAATAGGGCTACTGCAACTGGTAAATTTTGGAAGGATGCATTCAAAATCAGCGTACACCACGAAAGGAACGCACATGGTGTGCCCGAAATTTTTTAATTGTAACCACTTGTCCTGTAGGGAGCACGATTTTTGAGGGTGCATTGGTGATGCAGTCTTATGTTCCACGAGCCTTTCTTCATCGTGATAATGCGCAAAACATCTTTTACAAATGAACGTCTTGCGTTTACATTCAGTTATTTGTTTTCCAACTAATCTCTCGAAATGTCTTATGTAACAATAATGGCTCTTTGATCCTTCCTTTAAAAGCAAAAGGTCCCAGTGTTCATTGAGCTCCTCATCCACAACTTTGATAGGGTACACATTATTTTTTTCGTCAAGACCGAAAACATTAATCGCAATCTTATTTAGTTTTCAAATTTTGGGATGAGATTGAGTTCCACGGAATAACTGATGCAATCCCAATCGTATCCTTTTCGAAATTCCTTGCTGATGTATTTGGAGACGCGTTGAGGATCTTTTTGAACTTTTTGCCCAAATCGCGTACTTAAAACAACAGGGATTGCTATACTTGTTATTTATTACCGTAAGTGTCTTTTTCTTTTCGGTGGCAACTCTATAAAAGAGGACCCTCTCAAAGGTCTATGTTTATTGATTCTCAGTTCGAGCCCGAGAATTTCGCATAATGGCCAATCGGAACCTTTTGCCTGCTGCTAAGAGTTTCCTTCATAATTCTTCCAAAAAGTTGATTTAAAATTTCAGCAGTTTCACTAGCCTAAAGGATCCCTAACATATTTCGTTTTGAACTCTCTCACTCGATTCATTGTTCTTTTTAGAAATAGCTTTTAAAATTATATTAATTTTCAGAGCCGTATTTTCCACTGTTCGCTAATTTTACCTATCAAAATCTCTCTAATACTGTCTATAAACGTAATAATGTCTTTATTCACTCCATTTCCACTCACCTAAAATGTCTTTAAACGATTCCACATTACCGATTCTTTTTCTACAACTCGGTTTCCACCTCTCTGTATCACGTGTCGCATATGCACGTCGCTCATTTCATGCGCTACGCAATAACGTGGGTTAATATATACAAAACACACCTCACAAAGTGTTTCCATCCCAACCGTTTCAAAAACAATGAAAGAAATGAGATGATGAATTTATATAAAAATGCAGTTTAGGAAAAAGGAGGTCAAATTGACATACGTAATATCTGAAAAAAATATCGGTTTCAACACTCATATTACATTCCCCATTCCTGTAATCTCAGAAGTCTTATACTAAATATTTAACATTACAATAGATACAATAATATGTAGAACCTTCTACAATTTCAACATGACTACATTTTACAATTATATTTGTATACAATTATATGTTATACTCTTCAAGGATATTGAAAGAAGAGAACTGGGATGTTTCTATCTGAAATACATTGATTGCAGCAATATTTTACCCTAGAAATATTATCACTAATTTTTTTCGTAAAGGAATAATCACCATCACTTCTCCGCCATCACGTATATCACTGCTATCATTAAAATCGTCAATTATAAAATCTTGAGAGATTATATTTAGCCCTCATCAAACACATTTTTCAAGGATGTGATGATTTTAAGAACTTATGAAATAAGCTCAATTTAAAAAGAATTCTTCCATAACGATTAAATATTTTGAATGAAAGTATGCGTACCGGATGACGTAGAAAAGTTTCAAAGAGTTTGTTGATTTCAAATCGATGGTAAGGATATTCTTTGGAACCGTTGTTACTTGTGAATACTGCTGCAGCAAAATATATGACAAGAGGTCCAATGCTGAGAAAATGTCACATCAAGGCAGACTCGAAGCGTTATGGCTTGGTACTTATACTCATTCTTCAAATCGATAGTTGGGAAAGTGTTGACGTGACACTTTTGCGTTAACCCCACTCTAAATCTCACATCCGGTGTATGTAGGGCTGGGCAAAATACAGGTTGAGGTGTATTTGAAATACAAAATACTATTTCGCATGTATTTGAAATACAAAATACAAAATACTTATAGTATTTTAAATACTTCTGAAAATACAAAATACAGTCATATTGTCCTTTGAGTTGAAACATAAACAGACCCTTTGAAACTTAAAATTCTTGCTTAATCTTTCGAATCCAATAAAAAAATTACATGAGAATATGATGATCTCATTAACCGACATTGTACAAGCAAACCCAAAGTATGTTTTTACATTTTTAAAAATTATAACTTCCTAAGGATATCTAAAAGATTGGTTCCCTATGAGAAACACAAGTTTTTCGAAAAGAGAGTCTGACAAAGATCCTCTTACAGGTGAATGGATGAATCCAGCAAATGAAAATAGTCTCTCCGCTGGTGCTGATGAACATAAACTTGTGTTAAATCTAATAAACATTTTCTTAACATTGGGGTAGTTCTGCAAACTTGAGAGAGATTGATTTTTGTCATTAAAGTAGCTGATAACTTCCAATTCCATATGGGATTGTTGCTTCTTTTCATTGACATTTGAAAGTACATAAAAATCCTCATCCTCTCCACCACTCGTAGTGTTACAGGTATCATCACATGTACTAGCAATATATGACTCTAAGGAATTAATACAGAGATTTTGGATGCGTTTGCGTTCAGAGTCCAAAATACTGTCGGGAATCCACAGAAATTTAAAACTTGGATGAAAGCAAGAAGCCAAAATCGCCTCATTCACTTCAGGAGATAAATTTTTAAAAATTTCAAATCTATTATACAAGTACTTCATTAATGCTACTGTAATTCCAGCTGTGTGACGCAAATTTTTTTCCAGCTGATTCTGCAGCCTGCTTCGCAGGGACATAAGTGTAGGTAATAATTGTCCATAATAGCAGGTTTTCTGGGCCTGAAGGTAATCTAAGGCAGTGGCGATTGGCTTCATCATTATAATGAATTCTTCTAAATATTCTATCAAAACCTCTTTAAATGTGTTGCTTAAATTGAGTTTCTCAAAAACTAAATTCAATTTATCTTTATGCTTAATTAATTGACTAATAGAATCATAAAGTCAATTCCACCTCGTGGGGCAAGGGTACAATAACTGACATCCAAATGAACCTTTAATTACTTCAGAAGATTTTGGTCGACGCGATTCATTCCATAAAGCAGAGCACTTTGAAAGAGCCGATGGTGTATCCTTATGGCAGATGAACTCTTCAGAGCATTATGAAAATCTGTTGTTACCAGCAAATTTAGGGTGTGACTCGCACACCACAAATGGTGAGGTAGAATTATAGCAGTACAGTCAAACTCGTTTATAACGAGCACGGTTGTAACGAGTTCACGGCTATAGTGAGCAAATGCTACCTCCAAGATAAGTTTACATGCATTTACATACAAATATTTCACGTATATAACGAGCACGCTTCACGGATACATCGAGCAAACTTCGACCACTTCTCACTGTCTCAAACGCGGCGGCGGTCAGCCCCTTCAATCCTCATAGTGATCCAAAATATGTAACCTTGTGTTCTCGAGTCCAGCCTCTACACCCTATCCCTCGGGGAGGTTAAAGACCCTGGCGTTGTTGTTAAAAAATAATCCCTTCGTCCAAACCAAGAATTCCCAACTTGCAGGTACAGTGGTACTCGCGGAGGTCCTTTGTCCTCTCCTCCCAACCCCCAGCTCTTTTACAGCCAGGAGGTTGTGTTTGGAAGGGGGTAAGGGGCTGAGGGCATGTACAATGGCGCCCACCCCCGTCGCTCAGCCGAATGCACCCAACACCCTTTCCCACGTAAAGATGGGAAATCCCACGTTTAATCCGTCTCCTCATTAACTCTTCCTGGAATTGGTATGCTCACAGTTTGCAAAGAAAGTTCGTAGCGTTGATCACAAAAATCAGTTGAGATTTTGCCCTTGAACGAGTAACATGTCCGTACATAAAATGAAGTGTTTGTCTATTCGCGAAAAGGTTTATATTATTCGAGAGTTAGAACGTGGTAAAAAAATGTTGAAGTGTGTCAAAAATTAAATTTATCGTCGTCTACGGTTTCAACCTTATGGAAAACAAAGAAGCGATTTTATCTGCACTAGAGAACAACCTAACAACGAACAAGAAAATGAGGAAGTGTGACTTGGGTACTGTTGATCAAGCACTTCTGGAGTGGTTTAAGAGGCAGAGAAATGCTGTTTTCCCCATCAAGGTACAGGCAGATAAATTTGCAAAACAGTTAGGACACGAGAACTTCACATGCAATAACGGGTGGCTTGACCGTTTTAAAAATCGGCATAACATTGTTTATGCGAAAGGCCCTGTCAGCAGATTCAAAAACGGCAAGTGAATGGGTGAAAAGTGTTTGGGAGGAGTGTCGAAAAGGTTACAGAGAAGAAGACATCTACAATGCCGACGAAACTGGACTGTTTTACAACATGATTCCTGATGCAATGTTTAAATTCAAAGGTGACAAATGTGTTGGTGGCAAAAGACCTAAGAATCGTTTAACAGTTTTTATGTGCGCAAACATGAATGAGACTGACAAAAAAAAACGTTTTGTTATTAGTAAGTCACAAAAGCCACGTTGTTTCAAAAATGTAAAGAAGCTTCCCGTTGAATATGCAGCTAATAACTAAAATAATAACTTCCAATATTTTTCAGCAATATGTAAGTCAGTGGAACATCGAGTTACGGAGGAAAAGTAGAAACATTTTACTCCTCGTCGATAACTGTCCTGCGCACCCACATATGCAGGAGTTATCCAATGTAAAACTGGTGTTTTTCCTCCAAATGCGACTTCTATTTTGCAGCCAATGGACATGGGGATAATTAAAAGTTTTAAATGCCATTTCAAGCGATTTTTTGTTCTACAGTTGATTGAAAGTAGGGAAAGAGGTTTAGATGGCAACGACTCTGTATTAGATGCAATTCATTTGATGACAGGTGCATGTTTCACCTACAACGATCATAAACTGTTTTCGAAAGTCTGGTTTAATATCGGGAGAATTTTTGATTGATAACCATAACGTTGATGAAGATCAGAATGGCTTAAAGAAAATGGAATTGCGAGTTTTGACCATGTAAATGACATTGACAATTTTGTTCATGTTGATGATGATTTGATTACCAGTGGAATTCCTACGGAGAGTGAAATAATAGAGACAGTATAAAGCACAGCAGACAGTGATGAAGACAATGCTGAATGTGTCGAAGACACAATCCTTACTCAGGATTCCGTGGAAACATTAAATGATTTTTTTTAAAGCATTAACATTTCCGATGGTGTTTTTAGTGCACTAAGTGTAATAAGAGGAAACTTAAGAGACTTCAAAGTGAAATCTATGAAACAGGCTACTATTCAAAGTTATTTTTGTAAAAAGGGGAGTGATTAAGGATGCGGCTGTGAGTAAATTTTATATGTACGTATGTTTACTTTAAATTTTCTAGTTTATTCTCATTTTTAGGTTTTTTTATAAATTTACTAAATAACCTTTCTGTTTATATATTCACTTTTACTTCTTATGTCATATTTCACCATACGCATGCATGCTTTTGCCTTCACGGATATTAAGTTTAACGGCAATATCGAGCAAAACTAAACGGTCCCGTGGCGCTCGTTATAGCCGAGTTTGACTGTATTTCCATATTCTATTTCTGAAATTTTGTCTTTCTTACAACCTATTTTTCGAGGCTCCAAGCAATGGAATTCTATATTTTCAAATTCATCATCTTCAAAATCATCTGCGGGATATGAATTTTAAGTAGGTAAAAATTGTTACAAGTATTACAAAATGTAAACATTTAAAAGATGGAAGAATAAGCACGTAATTACCACCTAAATCCACTGGAGATAAAAGAGAGAAGCCAAATTCTTTGAATGCTTTCACAAAATTAGTACCATTGTCTGTAATAGTTGAGACCAAATGATGATGTTTTAGTTTAAACTCGGAATGAATTTAAAATAAAATTTCAGCAACACTGTCATATGAATGAATTCCTTTAAATCTTCTGCAGGCTAGTACAGCACCAACACGTTCAAATGAGTGGTGGTTAACCTAGAATGTTTGAAAGAAGAAAAACTGTAATTTGGAGTATCATAAGGCAGTTGAAACAGAAAAGCAGCATAGGTTAAAATCGAAGATTATGTGCGGTAAAGAGTAACTTTCTTACCCAATGTGCAGTAACACCTATAAAACTTCTATGCTTTGTAGACCAAATATCTGCTGTTGTTGATACATGTGGGATTTCATTCAAGGTTTCTCATAATTTCTCGCATATGAAAACCTGATATTCACCAATTTTACACCCTAATGTACGTCGAGACATTATTTGGATTTCTGAATAAAGATCTAAAATTTAAAAAAATTGTTGATAATTATAACTTATTACAACATTGTTCCAAGGTACAGATGATATTAAAATTACCTTCACATATTTTGATAAAATTGGCATCTTCCACAGTTGATAATGGTTTCATGCTATTGATCACATACTCAATAACGTTTTGATAAAAATTTTTGTCTCGCAACTAGGGAAGTATTACTATGCTGAAAAACATCCAGCTTAGATTGTTTTAGTTTCTTTTCAATTGTATCGTCAATCTTTTTTTTTATTCTGTTCCCACTTACTATATTTTCTATTTTATAGTTTTCATTCTCTTCAAGAACGTGGTGATGCAGTCTCTGAAATAGTAAAATTATGATTGGTTCGCAAAACTAGGTTGAGAACATAAGTATTCATTAAGAATATCGTTTTTCATTTACATAATATCCTAT
The DNA here is from genome assembly GCA_028673005.1 of Tanypteryx hageni. Classification (NCBI taxonomy): domain Eukaryota; kingdom Metazoa; phylum Arthropoda; class Insecta; order Odonata; family Petaluridae; genus Tanypteryx; species Tanypteryx hageni. Next base: position 268,037,462 of record CM054112.1, read on the forward strand.
CTTCAAATGTGTTTTAAAGTTATTTGTTGATTTCATTGTACCATTAATGATTGTTTCATTATTTTTGCAAAGCTGGCAAACAGCTTTTACTTTGCCGTCCTCTTCTTCTACGCATATTTGAAAATATCCTCCATCTAAGATAGCAGGTGGTCCAAGTGATTCTTCTCCAATCACTCTTGGATTACCAGAAATATTACCTCCATCTAAGTATTCCATAACTATTTACTACTGTTTCCATAAAATAATAAAAGTTAGTGATAATAATTAGACGAACACACGTGCAACTAAATCACGATAGTTTGCGAGTGATAAGCATGACTATGGTACAAAGACAAGTACTCCTACGGAAAGACCGGAAACTTAATGCTATAAAACGATTCCCAGGTTTTCCTTGGAAGGCGACAATCGATGGGTCAATGGGAAAATTTGGAACTACGTGTTAACGAATGCTAGCGTGACGTCATCACAGAATGCCCCTCGCCCCCTTCCCCTCCCGTTTTAATACGATAATCGTAGCACATATAAATTGCACGGACAGATGAAATGGACTTAAATGAATAAACTGCATATAAGAAATCATATTTATTACCGTATATCACACATTGCGAGAGTACAAAGTCATTATCAAATTACATAACAGTGAGGTATTTTTACATAAATATTATACAATCAAGATATAAAAATGAATTATTGTAACAGAATTTCATAACGTTAATACCTATTATGCATGAAACGTATTTAAAGGAAATTCACGTGGACGACGAAAAACGTCCAACTTTCACGTCAAGAATGAATTTGTGGATTAGGCAAAAATATATTTGTAAAGTGATTTCTTCGACCCTGAAACACATTCTCCTTCTGTTCCACCTGTAAAAAGAATGAAAATGAATTTCTAAGAATGTCAATCATTAAACCTGCTAAACTTAATGAAATTGATGCAGGAGGCAATGGGCATGCTTCAAATGTTGCAATAAATGTAAAATAAGGCAAATGCGCTTATGGCCCATTGCGGTCCATAAACAATTTTTCTATGAAGATCACATTACCATTTGTAAAATTAAACACATCACATTGCACTAGAAAATGTCCACTTTATTTATAATTTATTCTAAGCACAGTTGTATTTGCTGATGTTTAGGTGTTCGCAGCAGTTACAGTTAGCCCATTTAAGATCTATATGTATTCATCAAATAACAAGGAAAACTTTTGATATAGCAATTTCAATTTCTCGATCGAAAAGTATATACATATTTCTAAATGTTTTGAAACAAAGAAGAATTATCTTAAAGTCTAGGATTATAAACAAATGCATAATGAGGAACAAGAAATAATCAAGTTAACAATTTCTGTAAATTCAAATTATTTCAAATTAAAACAATGAGACATCGCTATGGTACACTTACTTCATTCTATTACAAGCACAATTCTATCCTCTGGCGTCTATGCAGTTTAACTTCCAAACCCAATATAATCTACTTATAACCACGAGAAGTTTTAAACAGAATTTTCAGTTACTCAATCTAAAATTACGGCTTATTTTGTGAACTGACACGTACCATATTCATGGCCAGGGCAATGGATAGTAAGGCTAGCTGAAGTAAGCGAGGCTTAACACCTAAAAATGAGAAACATTTCCTTTCAAAATGCTTCTCGCAAAAAAACGAGAGAAATTTCTTTCCTTCCTTCCTAGGAGATCTATGAATTGCAGGTATCTGTTAAGAAAATATAAAAGTATTTTCACAAAAGGCATTCACATAACACTTCGTAGAACTAGTTTGTTAGAATTTTTTTCAAAAATATACGCTATTTTTAAGACTTACCTGTTGATTGTAGATCAGAACAAATTCACTCCGTCAAGTTTTCTTAAACAGTGATAAATTCATATCTGCTATATGTATATGCTTCGTTACGGGAGGTAAAGAACGCGAATCGTGTGATGCCTTAATTGAGCCACGCTTTCGGGCAATGTTCTCGACTTGCTTGCTTCTAACATCCCGCATAGGATAACTAAGGTATCCACAGAGGAGGGACTTAGCGACCATCGAGCTGTGTATGCGGAGTGCGAATTAAAGCTCAAAAGACATCCTAAGCCTCTTCGGAATGTATACGCTTTCGCCAAGGCCGACTTTAAAAGTTTCAGCTTACATCTCAAAAGTACCTTTGTCAGTTATCGTGAAAAGACAGAACGATTAGGTATGGAGCCATCATGGTTATTATTTAAGGATATACTAGGAAAAGGTATCAATAGATTTATTCCCAGTAAGTTAAAATCTGATAAGAAATAACCTCGTTGGTTTAATAAGGAAGTCAGGATTGCCTTAAGACGACAGAGGCGTAGCCACGCAAAATTGAAAAACATACCTACCACGGCTTCCGATGAGTATCGCACAGCTATAGTCCATGAGTATAACAGTGCCCGCGTACTAGCGAGAAAAACCATGCGTAACGCATTTAACACCTTCCGGAATGAGGTATTAAATACAAAATTGAAGGAGGATCCAAAAGCGTTCTGGTCCTATGTAAGAGAAGTCAAGGGAGTGGGTCCTTCAATACCCTCCCTGCGATGTGATTCCGGAGACATCCTTCACGATGGGGAGGATAAAGCTAATCTACTAAACGTTTACTTCGCGAAGACGTTCACGGCAGGTGGAAATAGACTTGAAGATAATCTTATTCCCGATGGATGTACTCGGATGGATAATATTAAAATCTCTGAGGCAGGAATAGCGAAGCAACTGAGTGCGATAAAGCCCAACAAAAACCCAGGACCAGAAGGAATTCCCGCGCGTGTATTAAAAGAACTAGCAGAAGAAATAGCTCCCTTCCTTCGGATAGTTTTCGAGAAATCTCTTACCCTCTGTGAGGTTCCTGATGATTGGAGACTAGCACACGTCACACCCATTCATAAGGGAGGTGACAAAGAAAACCCCGAAAATTATAGGCCGATTTCTCTAACATCATTATCATGTAAGATTTTGGAGCACATTATTGTTAGCAACACAATGCGTTATCTTGAGAGTAGATCGCTCTTAGTCAGCTGTCAACATGGCTTCGGAAAAGGTAGATCCTGTGACACCCAACTCGGCCTGTTTGTGAATGATGTTTTATCATGCGGCGAAAATAATAAGCAGGTCGATGCAGTGTTCCTTGATTTTAGAAAAGCTTTTGACAAGATTCCCCACCGTAAGCTGTTATTAAAATTGGGAAATCTTGGCGTTAATGTTAAAGTCATTAACTGGGTTCGCGCTTTCCTTAGGAATAGAAAACAAAAAGTAGTCATCGATGGTAAGTCCTCGAGTGTGGCAGATGTAGTCTCTGGAGTGCCGCAGGGTAGTGTGATCGGACCTATGCTTTTCTTGCTTTATATAAACGACATCAGCTCAGTTGTAAAAAGTAATATCAGGCTTTATGCGGATGACACCGTAGTCTATAGAGAAATTAGTGGTCCTAACGACCATCGTCAGCATCAGGATGATCTGGATGCGTTATTTGTTTGGTGCAAGGAATGGCAGCTAGAAATCAATCAGAAAAAGAGTAACGTTGTAAACTTTTGGAAATCTAGAAGCCCATCGTCCGTGTTTACCTACTCGATATATGGTGAGAGCATTCCTGTTTCGGAATCCGTGAAATACCTCGGGGTAACCTTGAATCGTGACCTGTCTTGGGACACCCACATAAGACGGGTGATAGGTGCGGCAAATAAGAAGTTGGCTTTTGTGCGTAGGATAGTCAGGAAAAGCAGGAAAAGGTGAGAGAATCCTGTTATTTATCGTTGGTTAGACCTCAAACGGAATACGCAGCAGCGGTTTGGGATCCATATCAGAGGGGACTCATAAAGGATTTAGATAAAATACAGAGGCGAGCAGCTAGATTCGTGAAAAAGAATTACGATAAAAAACAGAGCGTTACGTTACTCATTGATGAGTTGAGTTGGCCATCGTTGAAAGATCGTAGATTACAGGCGAGACTTAAACTTCTAGATAAATATAGGTCGGAGATATTCGTAAATGAAATGAAGGATATTATTCGACAACCAACGTATATCGGACGGAGGGATAATGAGGACAAGATTCGCGAAATAGATAGTAGGACGGAGAGGTATAAGGAGTCCTTTTTCCCTAGGACAATACGTGACCACAATAGATAACTGTGAATAATAATTAGTTAGGAACTTGGTGCGCGGCACCCCCTGCCATCCACCGTCAAGGTGACTTGCAGGGTAATATGTAGATGTAGATGTAGATATCTACTAGACAAAATCAGAGTAACTGTCAACCGCTCAATAAGCTATGGCGAACTTTTATCAAGCAATATGGCCGCTGTTCCGCTATGATACACGAGGAACGTGTGGCGCTTTGGTGATGTGGTAGAGAGAGAGAAATATAGGGAGAAAGAGAGAGAGCTGACTGCAGCGCCTTTAGCGGACCCCTTATCATAGTGAACTACGTGTAAAAGTTGAGAATCTATTCTCCCATAAGAGTTTCATACCCCTGCTTTGGTAGCTTTGGCGTGAAATTTTCGTTCGATATTCACTTCGATAATCGAAGCTATCAAGCTATCACAATAAATTGCGTCGTATATACAATGGGCAGGAATTTAAGTTCAGTTCGTCGTTTCATTCATTCTGTTTGATTCAGGTCAAAGAATTCTGAATTCATGTAGGTTCTACGTTTGATTCATGTACTACAGTCACATGTTCATAAAATAATCTTCAAAGCATAATATACAATACTGCGATCAAACATGCTTCACGAGTATTTTGAACTTGTATTTGTAACAGTAAAATACTCAAAATTTGTATTTGAAATACAAAATACAAGATACATTCTGTTCGTGTATTTGAAATACAAAATACAAATGTATTTCAAATACGTCTTTCAAATACATGTATTTCAAATACTGCCCAGCCATGGGTGTATGCATAAACTCAGAATTTTGTAATTTTGCAGCTGCTCACGTCCGGTTCTTACTTCGCTGACTTAAGGTCGCTACGCTTAGTAGACGCGCAACCTCAGCATTTTTGTTATCCTGCAGTTAGAATTTTTCATTCAGATTTGAGACTAGGCAGAGGACGGACGTATAACGGACGTGGATTTCGTAGTTCGTGTGCGCGTTATAAATAACGAGGAACTTATAAAAGAATACCGGTTGCATTCTTACGAAGGAGAACTCGAAACTTTTAACTTCAGAATTCCATATTCAGAAGCAGAAGTGAAATTATCCTTTTGACTAAGTGAGGCCTTTTGCAATGAAGAAAAAGAAGAAGATGGTTCCGAGTCTAGCACTTATTTAGATGATACAGAGAGTGATATTGAATAATGTGAGTTTCTCAAACAAAAACTCATTCAGATATTCTACGCATCAGAACGCTCTCCAAAGGTAATGGATATAATTTATATTTAAAATTATTAGTATATTATAAATCTAAGCAATGATTGATTATATATAATATAATAATTACTTTTTAGTTATGCATTTAAAACAACTTGCAATTATACATAAAGTTGGGTCGGCTATTTGGACATACCATAAAGATAATTGGAAGAGTACGAATTTGGAGGATCTGAAATATGTACCTTTTGATTATATTGAATTGTATCATCCACGTGATCTGCGTCAGATAACCGCTAAATTTCCTGAATTGCAAAAAATAGAAGATTGGTATCAGAGGGAACGATATCAGCAATACCGTGAACACTATAATAAAGGAGATATTATTTTCGATGGACCGCCTCCTTTGAAAAAATATTGTAATTTGTGTTTTGGGTATTTATAACGTGATAATAATTGTATTTTATTGGAAATAAGAAATTGATCAACCTGCTCAACATTTCGTTTCATCTTGACGTATTTAACCCTTGAGCACGGTTGCCTGGGTGTATTACATCCAGAGCATTTTTAAATGCCAATATTTTTCTTTCCCGAAGTGCTGATAACTAAATTTCATTTGTAGCTGAGTTTTGAAATGTTCAGAGGGATTTGTGATGGATTTTAGCGCGATTTCAAATTGTGAACAATGAAAAAAAATTATTTGTCAGAGCTCTGGGGGCATTACACTCACCCACCGTGCTTGCGTAATATTTTTTTTATATTAAATACATATGTAAATCAATTGGCAGTTTTATTTCTTATTCTTTGAATCCACATAATTGGTTGGTATTTTTTACATAATGTATATTTTTTTCTGATTCAGTACAGAAAATATATATATATAAATAAAAAATATAAGTACGCAAATAAATAAAAAATAACACTGATAAAAATCACTCTGGAGAAAATAGTGAACATAAAATTACATCGATTTTTCCTTCTTTTTATGTTTATTATATACTTATATTAATTTTACAATAACAGGTACATTGTCCTGAAAGCTAAATCCATCCAAAAATATCTAAGAAAGGACTGGGTGTTTGACACCCAGCGACCTGGATCTTTTTGTAAAATAGGCAAAGGGTTAAATCCGCCGCTGTACGAGATACCAACCCAGAGAGTTTAATTCGATTCTAATCCACCGCCGTAACAGATACCATCCCAGAAAGTTTAATTAGATTCAAATTTCCCGCCTTTCAAGATACCAACCCAGTAAGTTTAATTCGATTCGAATCTGCCGCTATCCAAGATACCAACAGCAAAATTTTAACTCGATTCAAATTTCCCGCCTTCCAAGATATCAATCTAACGGTGCGCATTACGATCGTGTTTTGTATATCATCAGTTAACAGTTATACCAACAGGTGGCGCCACTATCTCACTACTCAGCCTACCTATGATGATGAATAATAATGATCGACACGATAAACTCCCTGATAAAATATGCGTTCTGGAAGCTTATTTTTCGACAAAAGCACTACAAAAAACTAACAATTTAACTAAAAACTAAAACTTACCTCAACAAATGTATGAACCAGAAACCTCTCTACTCTTTATTTGCTAAATTGCACCATATGAGCATGTGAAGTAAACATGAAACACGAGAGTATCCTTCAGCGAAACGTGGCAGATCGACCAAATGACGATTACGCCCGCAAGATTAGGAATCGTTTTAAATACTCTAACCGTAGAGCGCATTTTTTGCTTCTCAATTGTTTATTTAGTTTCTCACTTGTCTCTTTTTACCATGACTCTGCGCTAATAAACGGCGTTGGCGATTTGACAGATTTAAAACTGCATTCTTTATTTGTCGAAAATGATTTAATCGAAATAAAAATGTGTGCTGTGTTATTACACATTTAAATGTTTATGAAAAGCTCGGGTAGCTAGATTTCCCGACGTTTACCTTAAAAAGAAACTCGCGAGCTCGAGACTTTGAAAATAGTCGAGTTTCAGCAGCTCCCATGGCTTATGAACTGCAGTAACAAAAAACTGCTCTAAATCTATGACATCTTGCTGCAGCAATCCTGGTTGTGAACCCAGAACGCAAAGATGTTCTAGCCATTGAGAGATTTGAGGAGTTGTGTAGATATTTTTATTGGTGCTACACATGAGCGGACACGATGCATCTTTCTCTCATTCACTAATTATTCGTTTGAAAATTTATTTTCCATGTGTATGGCGGTACTGTCATAGAAAATAATGTACATACTAATCCCTTTGTGATGTAAGCACTAGTTTTTAAACATTCTAAAATGTATTGAAAATATTTTGCAGAAATACCTACGCATACCTACCTTTTTAAGATTTTTTAAAAGAATTATTGTGTTTAAGCTCATTTAAATTGATTATATATAAACGATTCAGTATTATTCATTTAAATGATCTGAAGTTCATATTAACTCTATATGACTATTAGAAATAGCCTAATTAGAGAGACGTCACAAGAGGTTTATCTCCTCCACTGCATTGCCGATAATGGTCCAGATAAGGGGTGACCAACAGATGGCTCTTCTGGCGCCAATATGCGTTATCTTGAAGGACATTATTAACTTTAATTTAACTAGTGAAACATGTTGTTACTTGTAAATCTTGTCATTATAGTGCTTCTAGCAGATCTGCTGGTGAAAGATATTGAATCATTTATTTATTTTTTCAATACGTAGTTCGCAATACCATTTAATTACCTGTTTGCTTCTATTCTATGTCCTTACCAAACTTTGAATCATTATTATAACTCAAAGTTGGAGAAAGCGAAATATGCATCAAGTACACAGACGAAAGGTTTGTTTTCAGTTCGGCTTTCGCTCGTAGATTTATTTTATTCTTACTAAAGGTAAATCTGATTTCCAAATCTCATGTTATTGATTCAGAGTGACTTTTTATCCTCCCTTTCAGTTTTAATCGAACTCCTACGTCATAGATGCCGCGATTCAAAGAGAAAACCACAATCGGATTCGTTTGTGTCGTATATAAAGAACCGCCCTTGGAAACTCTTGAGTACGCATTCACGGGTAGCTATCAAACATCTCTTTTACAATCTTTGTTCCACAGCAATAAAACCACTTTTCTTTGTAACTAAAAATCGTCCTTTAAAATATCTTCTCATTTATTCAACTGTCACTTTTGATTTGTTTTCCACAGGGTTATAATCACGATTAATCACAAATATTTTGATTCTCATAAGTTTTTCTACTTATTTTGTTGTTTTACAAATCAATTTCAGACATGGTCAATATTTTCAAACGATCATTCTTCCTCATTTAAAAAAGTAGATATTAAAATTCATAAAAACATTTTCCATTGTGTAAATATGGTCCTAGATTAATGATATTTTAATTACATAATTTAGAGATACGAAAGAAATATCAATTTTGGATGCAAAGTCGTCATTCCGACATTTTTATTTTTTCTCCAAATTAGCCTCCTTTTTTAGCGTACTTATAATGAGACTTTTTTCTATGGGCAGAATATTAACAAAATTTCAAAGGTTATCTATTCCTGAAAAATACACCGGAAAATTTTAGCAGAATTAAAACTAGATATTTTTAATGAAACTTAAATGTTGAAAAAGTTACTGCGAGATTTGAGTTAAGGTGAACTTATTTAAGACAAAAGATTTGGCGTAACACCGATAAAAATTTTTTGAAATGCCGAATTTGAAGAGAGAGAGAGGAGGAAAGGGGAAAGATGGGGTAAGGGATGAGAATTGGCAATGGAAATGAAATGTCAGCTTTAGCGAGGAAATCCCTGAGTCCGCGGATGGGATGAATTGAACGGAAAAGAATAGAGAGAGGATGAGAGCGGATTGAAATAGAGGGTCGGAGTGTGGACTTCACTTACAGGATTAGAAAAGCATTGAAGACTGTGCGGGGCTATATAAAACTGATTTCTTTAATTATGTACAATTAAAGTACAAAATCTGGACATAATCTGTTCTTTGGATTAAAGAATTACGTTTATTTTTCCTGAAGGCAAAATTCAAATCCATGCTGAATTTGCGTAAAAATTTCATTTTCATCATAAAATTACGAAAAGTTTTTTTGGTTTTCAACAACGGTTAATATTAACTACCATAGTAACTACTTCAATGCCTTTCAATGGGAATTGATTCTCCTTACGTCAAGAGAATTGATTTAATGCTTTCAATAGGAATCAATGTACTATATGTATTAGGTACATAATATCGTTAATGTCAACCAACTAAATAAACGTATGGGGTAGTCTTAATCCAAACAAAATAATCCATTTATAGTATATATAGTATATATTGTAACGAGGAGACTGAGGCCGCCTTTTCGCCTCATTTCAATTTGGTGGCGGCCGACGGAACTGGCGCGGCGCAACGATAGTAGACGCGAGACGGAAAGAAAATCTTCGAGAGGGAGAGCAGATGCGGGCAGTTGTCCTCGGAACGGGGTAGCAGAGTGTGCGTGTGTGGACGGAATTTTGTAAAATAACTTGGCTTAATAAACAACTGAATAAGGATACCTGCCACGGTTATTTGCCCACCCCGCAGCTGGACTCATTACAATATATATATATATATATATATATATATATATATATATATATATATATATATATATATATATTAACTAAAGGAAAAGAAAAGGTAGTGATGAGGGTGGCAACAAGGTGTTGAGGGAAGCCCAGCGGACACTCACCAAGTTGAGGACCAAGCTGGCAGGCTGCTGGGGGCGTCGAAGAGACACGTAAAACACACGAACACAAAAACACACGCAAGCTTATCGGGCCTAAGCCCTTCTTCAGCGAAAGAGTAACGTAAAGTGACACACTGGGCGGGGAATGACAGGGTGATGAGGGAAGGTTGATGATTGGAGGAGGTGGGGAGTAGGAGGGGTGGATAGCCAATAAAGAGGAAGTGTGATGAGGTAGAGTCCGAATAGTTACAAAGTAACAAGGAAACATTGTAAGGGGGCTAATAGGGTTAGCGGAGGTTGAGGCCAGGCGGAGAGAAAGAGTCGAGAAGATGGATATGTGCTAGTTCCCAGTGTCGGAGAACGAAGAGACACGTAAAACACACGAACACAAAAACACACGCAAGCTTATCGGGCCTAAGCCCTTCTTCGGCGAAAGAGTAACGTAAAGTGACACACTGGGCGGGGAATGACAGGGTGATGTGGGAAGGTTGATGATTGGAGGAGGTGGGGAGTAGGAGTAGTATATATATATATATATATATATATATATATATATATATATATATATATATATATATATATATATATATACAGGGTGATTTAAGAGGTAGAGTCAACCGGCGAGGAGGTTGTTGGGGCGATGTTTAGAGTAGAAAATTTAAATACAATTTTCCTCAATTCGATACGGTTTTTGAGTTACAGCGGAATAAAACGTTTAAGACAGCCATCTGGAAATAATCTTTACTAGACCAATTTGACTGGTTAGGCAGTCATTGGAGGTTACCTCAACTTGTATTTGTGTGCATGCCGACCGCCTGCGCTCACTCGCAATTTAAAAGAGGTGATCATAAGGAACGGACCAGGGAATGTTCAGCAATGCCGAATATAGCGACATGCATTATGTTTACAGTTTCTGTGGCGGTAATGTTGCATCTGCTTGGGAGACAGGTGTAATACAATCAAGGTATCATCTTGGTCACCCTAGACGCAATTTACGAAATGATGAAGTAGTGCTGGATATTGTAAACGATAATCCATCAACTAGCACTCGACGTGTTGCTTATCAAACAGGCCTCCCTCAAAGTACAATGTGACGTGTGTTACATGAACAAGGTTTTCATCCTTTTCATCTACAACTTGTGCAAGCATTAACTCCAAGGGACCATGAGTGTCGTCTCCAGTATTGTTGATGGCTTCTACACAAATTTGTAGATGAACCAGACTTACTGAGCCAGATATTGTGAACCGATGAGGCAGGATTCACAGGAGATGCTGTAATGAATGTCCACAATTTTTACGAATGGGCAGATGTGAATCCTTGTGCAACCCGAGCCTCCTCATTTCAGCACAAATTTGGTGTGAATGTTTGGGCTGGAATTGCTGATAGTCACCTAATTGATCCATTCGTGATATAAGATAGAATTGGAAGTGCCCAGTACCTCAATTTCCTGCAGGAAACATTTCCATCTTTAATGGAGAATGTGCTACTTAATGTGCGTCAGGATATGTGGTACCAACATGACGTTGCACCGGCACTTTTCACACGCCCAGTGTGTCATTGCTTAGATCAACATTATCTGGGTAGATGGATTGGGCAAGGGGGTCCAGTCTCATGGCCTCCACGCTCTCCAGGTTTAACACCAGTGGATTTATTTTTGTGGAGCTGGACGAAAGAAAAGTTTTATGCCACTGACGTACAGGATAGGGAAGATCTTCTTCGTTCTTATAGCTGCGGAAGATATTAGAGGCCAGCCCAGGATGTTGACTGATGTGAAAAGTTCCATTCGACGCTGCTGTGAGGCATTCCTGCTTGTAGGGGGAGGCCACTTCGAGCATTTGTTCTGATGACAAACTTTGAATGGACAAGTTCGTATCTGTGTTTTTATGAAATTATGTACTAAAGCATGTTTCATAAGAAAGCAATGAAATTATCAATTTATTATACGATAAAAGTGTGCAATAAAAAGTTTGAAAAGCTGTAACTCGAAAACGGTAGCGAATTGAAAATTTCATTTACATTTCTACTCTAAACATCGCCCTCAACCACCTCCTCACCGGTTGACTATACCTCTTGAATCACCCTGTATGTATTTGTATATCATTATATATAGACGACTCTTACAGAGGAGGATATAACATACTAATAGTTGGTTCTTGCATACTGTAAGCATTTTATATCACCTTGAAAAGACATTCATTTTTCAGACACACATTTCATCATTACAAATGTTCTTTTAATTCTAAAGATTTCACCTCCGCAGCGATTTCCGTTTTCCCCAAATGTAAAAATATAGTTTTAAGCAATCCCCAAATGTTGCAATTTAAAAATTTTTACACATTCTTCATTATGGGGTACTGATGCTACACATTTTAGCCAAATTTTAAAGTAGAAGTAAAATAATATTTTTGTAATTGTTTAAAATTAAATAATTTTTAACGGCCGCCACATATCATATATGGTAAAATTGAAATGTTTATTTGTGCAAATTTACTATATTGTAAATAATTTGAAAATTTCAGCTTCCTAGCTCATACCGTAATACCTAAACAGTTATCCATTATATATATATATATATATATATATATATATATATATATATATATATATATATATATAAATGCATGTGTGTATATATGTATGTTTGTATGTCCCGTATAGGTTTTTCACCGCTGAAGCTACCGAATTCAAGAGTTTCAGGGGCCATCCTATGGGCAAAAGAAAGAACTGGGTCTAGATCTGCAGACCGTGGGATCTTTTATACACTATGTGGTCATCAAAATGCTATTCCCATAGGAATGCATGGGAAATGGTGCGGAGAAACCCCATTGCAGCCCTTCACTGATGTGGATAAAAATATACCTAAATATTAACCTACGATCACGGGAAATGGCTTATTTTACGCAGAAAAACTGAATATTTTAACTCTGTTCATGTTTTGTCGTATTACATGTTAAATCGCTCTAAATTATCCTTTAAGAACAAAATATAGTAACATTTCACAGGGGGCAACGAAGCTAAATTTCTTAATTGTTGGCTTCCTCAAAGGGAGATAGCCAATAAATATTAATGCAAGAAAAATTCACGCCGTGGCGAGCCGTAGGAAGATGAAGGCGGAGTCAGCCGTCAAAACGTCAATCTTAGATCAAACTTTGACCCGGTTGTGCACCCGAGATGAATTTCTACATGTTAATGCAAACTCTGCTTGCGTAATTAAGGAATGGGGAACGAAAATTCAGGGCTTATAGTGCACTCGGAGTAACTTCTGTTTTAATAAAACTGCTCGATTATGCCAAAATTTCTTGGAAAACACAGTCTGCCTTCATTATATGATGGATTCGCCATTAAGATACACCCACAAGTACAAGCATGACTAAAACTTTTCATGGTTTCTTTAGGTGGTAGTTAAAATTCCGTGTGAACCTCTTCTCCGAATAACACATTTGAGAAATTTGGGGGCACCGACAGCGCGGGGCCCCGAGAAATAGGAATCATTTGCTACTTAAAAAAAATTCTTCCCCAAGCAAAGCCAGGTAACTCCAGCTAGTGTATATATATATATATATATATATATATATATATATATATATATGTGTGTGTGTGTGTGTGTGTGTGTGTGTATTTTAGCTTAAGGAGAAAAAAGGTAGTAATGAGGGTGGCAACAAGATGTTGAGGGAAGCTCAACGGACACTAACCAAGTTGAGGACCAAGCTGGCAGGCTGCTGGGGGCGTCGAAGAGACGTAAAACACACGAACACAAAAAAAAAAAACAAAAACAAAAAAACACGCAAACTTATCGGGCCTATGCCCTTCTTCAGCGAAAGTGTATCTGCAAGTATATATACATACTAGTAGTTGGTGCTTGCACACTGCAAGCATTTCATATCACCTTGAAAAAACATTCATTTTTCAGACAGAAATTTCATTATTACAAATATTCTTTCAATTCTCCGCAGCGATTTCAGTTTTTACCACATGTAAAAATAATAGTTTAAAACAATCCCCAAATGTTGCAATTTTAAAAATTTTACACTTTTTTCATTATAAGGTACTAATGCTACACATTTGAGCCAAATTTTAAAGTTGTAGCACTTTTAGAAGTAAAATAATATTTTTCTAATTGTTTAAAATTTAAACATTTTTAACGGGTGCCACAATATATATATGGAGAGATTGACATGTTTATTTGTGCAAATGCACTGTTCTGTAAATAATTTGAAAATTGCAGCTTCCTAGCTTGTCTCGTAGTACCTAAAAAATTATTAAACTTTAACGTTCAAATGGGGTTAAAACAAACCCTAAAATATACAATTTTAAAATTTCCGATTTTTATAGTTGGTTATGGGAAAAGTTTTATAACCTTGCAAAATTTCAGCTTCCTAAACTTATTAGATTGGTCTACACACTGGATTGCGTTTTCCCATGCTAACTTATGGGAGATATTCCGGGGTCTCTGGAGTCGAATGCAAGACACTGTAAGCAAAAGTGACAATAATTCCTAATAGATATTGCGGCCATCTAGCAACACTGAAAACTTCATCTTTCTAGCTTACCGGTAAGTGCCAATAATTAATTTACAAAAATGGCGCAATGCTTTTCTTATGGGAAAAAACGCAACTTTCGGAATTTCTGGAGTCGAAATCATGTCACTTAGGTGAGAAGTCTCATTTTATCTAAAGATTTCTTCATCATATCTACAAAATCTATAACTATCAGCACTCTAGATTTTGTAGTTTGGGCTGGACATTAGTATACTCCTATATGTTATCATTATATATCGACGACTCTTACAGAGGAGGATATAACATACTAGTAGTTGGTGCTTGCATACTGCAAGCATTTCATCTCACCTTGAAAAAACATTAAATTTTCAGACAGACATTTCATCATTACAAATATTAATTTAATTCTAAAGATTTCAACTCCGCAGCGATTTTCGTTTTTACCACATGTAAAATTAATATTTAAAAAAAATCCCCAAATGTTGCAATTTTAAATATTTTACACTATCCTCATTATAGGGAATAATGATACACATTTTAGCCAAATTTTAAAGTTGTAGCATTTCTAGAAGTAAAATAATATTTTTCTAATTGTTTAAATTTAAATAATTTTTAACGGCCGACACAATTCATATATGGTAAAATTGAAATGTGTCTTTGTGCAAATTTACTCCTCTGTAAATAATTTGAAATTTTCAGCTTCCTAGATCCTCCCCTTGTACCTAAACATTTATCCATTTGTTTAAACTTTAAGAATTTTTTACTGCCAATCAAATTAAAATATCAAAATTTGTATAATCTCTATTTCGTTTTTTTAGGAATTCTACGTACGAAAAAAATTTCAACTCCGTAGCACATGCGGAAATACATAAACCATGAAAATTTGTTTAAACAATTGTGAATTTTTAGCGGCCGCAATGTTGCACTTTTTCAAGATTTTCGTTTTTTCTAGTCGGTTTTGCACAAAATCCTACCTAAGAAAAAAATTTCGAATCTCCAGCTCATCTGGAAGTGCCTAAACATTAGTATCCTCCTATCATTATATATCGACGACTCTTACAGAGGAGGATATAACATACTAGTAGAAGGTGCTTGCATACTGCAAACATTTCATCTCACCTTGAAAAAACATTAATTTTTCAGATAGATATTTCATCATTACGAATATTCTACAAATTCTAATAATTTCACCTCCGCAGCGATTTCCGTTTTCCCCAAATGTAAAAATAATAGTTTTAAACAATACCCAAATGTTGCAATTTAAAAATTTTTACACTTTCTCCATTATGGGGTACTAACCCTACACAATTTAGCAAAATTTTATATTTGTAGCACTTCGAAAAGGCAAATAATATTTTCTAATTGTTAAAATTTACATAATTTGTAACGGCCGCCAAAATTCTTCTATGGTAAAATTAAAATGTTATTTTGTGCTAGTTTAATACTTAGTACATAACTTGAAAATTACAGCTCCATAGCTCATCCCGTAATGTCTAAACAGTTATCTATTTGTTTAAATTTTAAGAATTTTTAACTGAAAAACAAATTAAAATATCAAAATTTGTATAATCCCTATTTCGTTTTTTTAAGAATTCTACTTATAAAAAAAATTTCAACTCCGTAGCACATTCGGAAATACATAAACCATGAAAATTTGTTTAAACAATTGCGAATTTTTAGAGGCCGCATTGTTGCACTTTTTAAAGATTTTCATTTTTTCTAGTCGGTTTCCTCCTCTGTAAGAGTCATCGATATATCATTATGATATATCGACAAACAATTAGAAAAATATTATTTTATTTCTAGAAGTGCTACAACTTTAAAAATTTGCTAAAATATGTAGCATTAGAACCTTATAATGAAGAAAGTGTAAAATTTTTAAAATCGCGACATTTGGAGATTGTTTTAAACTATTATTCTTACATGTGGGAAAAACGAAAATCGCTGCAGAAATTAAATCTTTAGAATTAAAAGAATATAGAATTTTGTGCAAAACCGACTAGAAAAAGCGAAAATCTTGAAAAAGTGCAACAATACGACCGTTAAAAATTCGCAATTTTTTAAACAAAATTTCAAGGTTTATGTATTTCCGAATGTGCTACGGAGTTGAAATTTTTTTTATAAGTAGAATTCATAAAAAAACGAAATGGGGATTATACAAATTTTGATATTTTTAATTATTTTGGCAGTTAAAATTTCTTAAAATTTAAACAAATAGATAACTGTTTAGACATTACGGGATGAGCTATGGAGCTGTAATTTTCAAGTTATGTACTAAGTATTAAACTAGCACAAAATAACATTTTAATTTTACCATAGAAGAATTTTGGCGGCCGTTACAAATTATGTAAATTTTAACAATTAGAAAATATTATTTGCCTTTTCGAAGTGCTACAAATATAAAATTTTGCTAAATTGTGTAGGGTTAGTACCCCATAATGGAGAAAGTGTAAAAATTTTTAAATTGCAACATTTGGGTATTGTTTAAAACTATTATTTTTACATTTGGGGAAAACGGAAATCGCTGCGGAGGTGAAATTATTAGAATTTGTAGAATATTCGTAATGATGAAATATCTATCTGAAAAATTAATGTTTTTTCAAGGTGAGATGAAATGTTTGCAGTATGCAAGCACCTTCTACTAGTATGTTATATCCTCCTCTGTAAGAGTCGTCGATATATAATGATAGGAGGATACTAATGTTTAGGCACTTCCAGATGAGCTGGAGATTCGAAATTTTTTTCTTAGGTAGGATTTTGTGCAAAACCGACTAGAAAAAACGAAAATCTTGAAAAAGTGCAACATTGCGGCCGCTAAAAATTCACAATTGTTTAAACAAATTTTCATGGTTTATGTATTTCCGCATGTGCTACGGAGTTGAAATTTTTTTCGTACGTAGAATTCCTAAAAAAACGAAATAGAGATTATACAAATTTTGATATTTTAATTTGATTGGCAGTAAAAAATTCTTAAAGTTTAAACAAATGGATAAATGTTTAGGTACAAGGGGAGGATCTAGGAAGCTGAAAATTTCAAATTATTTACAGAGGAGTAAATTTGCACAAAGACACATTTCAATTTTACCATATATGAATTGTGTCGGCCGTTAAAAATTATTTAAATTTAAACAATTAGAAAAATATTATTTTACTTCTAGAAATGCTACAACTTTAAAATTTGGCTAAAATGTGTATCATTATTCCCTATAATGAGGATAGTGTAAAATATTTAAAATTGCAACATTTGGGGATTTTTTTAAAATATTAATTTTACATGTGGTAAAAACGAAAATCGCTGCGGAGTTGAAATCTTTAGAATTAAATTAATATTTGTAATGATGAAATGTCTGTCTGAAAATTTAATGTTTTTTCAAGGTGAGATGAAATGCTTGCAGTATGCAAGCACCAACTACTAGTATGTTATATCCTCCTCTGTAAGAGTCGTCGATATATAATGATAACATATAGGAGTATACTAATGTCCAGCCCAAACTACAAAATCTAGAGTGCTGATAGTTATAGATTTTGTAGATATGATGAAGAAATCTTTAGATAAAATGAGACTTCTCACCTAAGTGACATGATTTCGACTCCAGAAATTCCGAAAGTTGCGTTTTTTCCCATAAGAAAAGCATTGCGCCATTTTTGTAAATTAATTATTGGCACTTACCGGTAAGCTAGAAAGATGAAGTTTTCAGTGTTGCTAGATGGCCGCAATATCTATTAGGAATTATTGTCACTTTTGCTTACAGTGTCTTGCATTCGACTCCAGAGACCCCGGAATATCTCCCATAAGTTAGCATGGGAAAACGCAATCCAGTGTGTAGACCAATCTAATAAGTTTAGGAAGCTGAAATTTTGCAAGGTTATAAAACTTTTCCCATAACCAACTATAAAAATCGGAAATTTTAAAATTGTATATTTTAGGGTTTGTTTTAACCCCATTTGAACGTTAAAGTTTAATAATTTTTTAGGTACTACGAGACAAGCTAGGAAGCTGCAATTTTCAAATTATTTACAGAACAGTGCATTTGCACAAATAAACATGTCAATCTCTCCATATATATATTGTGGCACCCGTTAAAAATGTTTAAATTTTAAACAATTAGAAAAATATTATTTTACTTCTAAAAGTGCTACAACTTTAAAATTTGGCTCAAATGTGTAGCATTAGTACCTTATAATGAAAAAAGTGTAAAATTTTTAAAATTGCAACATTTGGGGATTGTTTTAAACTATTATTTTTACATGTGGTAAAAACTGAAATCGCTGCGGAGAATTGAAAGAATATTTGTAATAATGAAATTTCTGTCTGAAAAATGAATGTTTTTTCAAGGTGATATGAAATGCTTGCAGTGTGCAAGCACCAACTACTAGTATGTATATATACTTGCAGATACACTTTCGCTGAAGAAGGGCATAGGCCCGATAAGTTTGCGTGTTTTTTTGTTTTTGTTTTTTTTTTGTGTTCGTGTGTTTTACGTCTCTTCGACGCCCCCAGCAGCCTGCCAGCTTGGTCCTCAACTTGGTTAGTGTCCGTTGAGCTTCCCTCAACATCTTGTTGCCACCCTCATTACTACCTTTTTTCTCCTTAAGCTAAAATACACACACACACACACACACACACACACATATATATATATATATATATATATATATATATATATATATACACACTAGCTGGAGTTACCTGGCTTTGCTTGGGGAAGAATTTTTTTTAAGTAGCAAATGATTCCTATTTCTCGGGGCCCCGCGCTGTCGGTGCCCCCAAATTTCTCAAATGTGTTATTCGGAGAAGAGGTTCACACGGAATTTTAACTACCACCTAAAGAAACCATGAAAAGTTTTAGTCATGCTTGTACTTGTGGGTGTATCTTAATGGCGAATCCATCATATAATGAAGGCAGACTGTGTTTTCCAAGAAATTTTGGCATAATCGAGCAGTTTTATTAAAACAGAAGTTACTCCGAGTGCACTATAAGCCCTGAATTTTCGTTCCCCATTCCTTAATTACGCAAGCAGAGTTTGCATTAACATGTAGAAATTCATCTCGGGTGCACAACCGGGTCAAAGTTTGATCTAAGATTGACGTTTTGACGGCTGACTCCGCCTTCATCTTCCTACGGCTCGCCACGGCGTGAATTTTTCTTGCATTAATATTTATTGGCTATCTCCCTTTGAGGAAGCCAACAATTAAGAAATTTAGCTTCGTTGCCCCCTGTGAAATGTTACTATATTTTGTTCTTAAAGGATAATTTAGAGCGATTTAACATGTAATACGACAAAACATGAACAGAGTTAAAATATTCAGTTTTTCTGCGTAAAATAAGCCATTTCCCGTGATCGTAGGTTAATATTTAGGTATATTTTTATCCACATCAGTGAAGGGCTGCAATGGGGTTTCTCCGCACCATTTCCCATGCATTCCTATGGGAATAGCATTTTGATGACCACATAGTGTATAAAAGATCCCACGGTCTGCAGATCTAGACCCAGTTCTTTCTTTTGCCCATAGGATGGCCCCTGAAACTCTTGAATTCGGTAGCTTCAGCGGTGAAAAACCTATACGGGACATACAAACATACATATATACACACATGCATTTATATATATATATATATATATATATATATATATATATATATATATATATATAACAGCCTACGGAAACGGAAATGTAAAATGGATATATGGATGGCAACAAGATGTTGGTATGAGGAAGCCCAGTGAACACTCACCAATCGGACGACTTCAGGTTGGCGAGGCCCTGGGGATGTCGAAGCGACACACGTAAAAGAACACTAAAACAACACAGAAACATCACAAACGTAGAAGCTTTCGAAGTCATTCCTTCTTCAGCTACAGAAAGAAAACTGATGGCAGTGACACTGGGTGGAGGCATGGGGGTGGAAGGGTAGTGCGGAAAGGTCGAGGATTGGAGGATACGGAGGGGGTTGGGGATTGGTTGGGGGTTGAGAGAAGACAGAAAGGGAGTGAAAAGCTATCGAAGGTTGAGGCCAGGGGGAGTGAAGGAGTTTAGGAGATTAATTAATTTATTTATTTAAAACTTAGTGCTACAAGTTGGCGATCTGCCAGGCGGTAACATAAAGAAACCTCCTAGGTCTCTCACACTTCCAACAACGAAATATAAAGACAAACAATAAGACAGAAATAAAAAGATCTATAGTAATGACATAACAAAAATATTACTCATAAGAAATATCACTAAGAAAATTCAAAAGTTTCAAAAACAAAGGAGAAATAATAAAAAAATCACAAATGAATCATTATCTCACAGAAAAAAACATAAAACAGCTTTACATCTATTCCTAAAAACATTTACACTCTTTGGGAAAGGCTCAAATAGTTCAGCAGGCAACTCATTCCAGTCAACAATAGTTCTGTTTAAATATGAATATTTTTTATATTTGTTTTTTGTTTTCTACACTTAAATTTGTATTTGTGATCATTTTTTCTTTTAAAAGATGGTTCTTTCACCCCCTTATGTAACTCACTTCATGCTCCCTCCATATTTATTAGATTAAAAAAACCACAGAGTCTACTCCGTTTCCTTCTCCTTTGCAAGCTCTCCCATCCCAGTATTTCTAGCATCTCCGTCACGCTATCCGTTTTCCTGTGCCTACCCAATACATATCTGGCCGCCTTTCTTTGAACCTTATCCAGCTTCCTGATATGCCCTTCTTCGTGCGGATCCCATACCAAGGAGGCATATTCCAATATCGGCCGAACTAGAGATTTGTATGCTTTCTCCTTTGTAGCTTGACTGCTTCCTTTTAGATTCCTCATAACCCAGTGCAGCATTTTGAAAGCTTTCCTTTTTATGAAATCGACATTTAATCCCCATCCTAGATCTTTTGATAAATAGACACCTAAATATTTACAATGATCACTTTTTGGTATAGGATTTCCCGAAAAATTATACTCCCTATTTGACACTAATTTCCTATTAGTGAATGTCATGTACATACATTTACTTATATTGATGTCCATTCCGTTGGTATTGGTCCAATCTGGAAGTTTGTCGATATCATTTTGGAGGGTATCACGGTCGCTTTCACTCTCGATCCGCCTATAAATTATGCAATCATCCGCAAAAAGTCTTATCTCGGAGTTCATTTTGTCTGGAAGATCGTTGACGTAAATTAAGAAGAGCAGCGGCCCTAAGACGCTACCTTATGTGACCCCCGATATGGAATTCGTCTCATCTGAATACCTGTTACCTATTTTCACTCTTTGAGTTCTTCCAGTAAGAAAATTCGCAACCCACTCCAGTACCCTTACGTCGATTGGTAATTGCTCCATCTTCAACTGCAGTAGATCGTGTGGCACTCTGTCAAATGCTGTCGAGAAATCTACGATTATAGCATCAACTTCTTTCCCTTCGTCTAATGAGTCAGCAATGTCTTGACACAAACCCACTAATTGGGTTTCGCAGGAATACCCTTTCCTAAACCCATGCTGAGTTTTAAATAGCCACTTATCCCTTACCCACCAATCCCGTATGTAGTCTGATATTACCTTCTCCATTAGTTTACAAACCACAGACGTTAAGCTGACCAGCCTATAGTTCTTTACTACCGTCTTTTTACCTTTCTTAAAAATGGGTATAATATGTGTCATTTCCCAGTCTTTAGGTAAGGCATGATTATTCATACTTACATTGAATAGGTGAGTTATGTAGGGAGACATGGCAGTAGCACCAAGTTTCAGTATGTCAGTTGCAATAAAATCCGGTTCCACTGACTTATTTGCCCTCAACTTCCTATTTTTTAAAAATGTCTGTATCCGTGACTCTAATGTGTATTATCTCTGATGCATTTTCGCATATCTTCCAGTTTAAGGAGTCATTTATCAGCTCTCGAGTTTTTAAGTTATCCCGACTATTTTCTTGTTTCTTATATACGCTTGTAAACCATTCATTAAAAGCATTAGCTTTACTGTAATCGTCGATAACTAACACCCCTTCACTATCTTTAACTGACGCTATATCCATCCTGTTATCTTTCTTTCTCATAATAAATTTGTAAAATTTGTTTCCGTTAGCCTTAGAAATGACATTAACAAGAAATTTTTCCTTCGCCTTCTTCTTTTCCCTATTTAAATCGCGAACCAATTTCTTATAACTCTGAAACAACGCCCTACTCGAATTTCTTGTTCCGAGTGCTCTCCTTACTCTTTTCTTTGGTTTCCTGATTGTATTTGTAATATTCAGGATCCGTTTTTTCTTTAAGAGTCTTATTTGGGACAAAAGTATTTAGCTCTTCAAACACTATCTCTTTAAACTCCTTCCATATTTCTTCCACGTTCTGTCCCCTACTCGCCCATTCTGGAAACTTGTCTCTTAAAAATCCCTGGAACCCTTCTCCGTCGCCTCGCTTGTAATGCCAGACCGTCTTTATTTTTTCGAATTCACTCGACGTGGGCTGTCCCATTCTAGTTTTACACACACAGCTGCGTGGCCACTTATTCCTGGGCATACATCAACGCTAATAAAAGATTTGAGAGGCCTCACTAGAAATACATCAAGAATATTTTCCCCTCGAGTGGGCTGTTTTACTACCTGTGTAAAGCCCTCCTCGTCTATGAGTCGGTTGACCAGCTCTTGGGCCTTACCGCCCCCTACCGTGTCGCCAGGCCACCGAATTCCCGGAAGGTTTAAATCCCCCGTTATGAGAGTATGACCTTGAGGGTTTTCCGAGCAAGCGTCCGCAAGGACTTCCAATGGGTGCAATCCTTCGTTTGGACTCATATACATAGCAACTATGCTTAAGATTTCCCTTTTATTTTCATCAAGTAACTTTATGCACATCATTTCACAGTCTACCCTTGTCCATTCCAATACACTCACGATGTTGATATTTACACAAATAAATATCCCCCCTCCTCGACCGTCCCGGTCACTTCTTAAAACGGTAAAGCTAGGTGGGAATATTTCGTTGGATGTAATATTCTCATTAAGCCAAGACTCTGTGCCTATTGCAATATCAGGTTTGCATGCTTCCAATAAAGTCCCAAATTCCCTACTTTTGTTTAAAATACTTCTGCAGTTCACCTGGAGGACTATTAAACTCGTATCCTCACATTCTTTGTTGTTTGTAGATTCATCTCTAGGTTATACTATTAGTTTCCCTGCCCTCCGAGCTTTTGGGCAACACCATGAAACAGATTAGCTAAAATAAATGTCTCTTCCCTGTTCAAATGAATTCCGTCACGTCCCAAGTGCATATCACCAACCCAGGAATTTGGATCTACAAAAAGCATTCCTTGTTTTGAACACACCCACTCAATTCCTTCGTTTACGTAGTCTACTCTCTTGTGGCTAACATTTCTTCTACGAATAATGCCACTCACAGCAATTTTCGCGTGTTTAAACTTCTTTTTGGCAGCACTGCACAAATTCCATATATACCCAGTTATGTGGTCGCCTGATTTGGCACTTTTGATATCGTTTGTTCCTACGTGAATTATCACCACTCTTTCATCACCTTCGCTACTCATATCAGTAGTCTTCCTCTCCATCTGCTCCGTTCTTATTCCAGGAAAACACTGCACATTCGCACTTTCGATTGGGCAAGCATTACCGGCAAAACGTATCAGGGAATCACCGATAATTTTCACTTTCGGCGCTTCCAGCTGGCCACCATTTGTCTCCTGGCAGGACCTCTTCACCTTCTCCGTTCTGTTTTCTCTCCCTTCCGTCTCACTTCCATTAGAGCCACCATGCCTCCTTCCTCCTCCACTATTCTTTATTTGCTCACTATGCCGTTTTCCGTCTTGTATCTTCCCTCTCAGCTTCTCATTTTCTTCAGTAAAAGAAATAATTTTTCTCTTTGCCTCCTCCAACTCTGTCTGCAACTTCGCCATAGCTCCTTCCTTCTCCTCCAACAGCCTCTGGCCCTTACGGATTCCGCAGTCGCTTCACTTCCAATGCTCCTCAACACACTCCTCCAATTTACTTTTAAAGCATTTAAAATGGTACCAACAATTGCATATTTCGCACTGAACACCCTTCATTAGTTTTTTTCGGAATACGACGCACTTCGCTTCGACCTCGCCTCCCTTCCCCATATCTCTTACGGTCACTTTCACTACCCCAGAGAGCTATTAGCGGACACGTCCACTCTCTTCGAGCGCCCAACTATAATGATGGATATGCGAAGGCTCCCACTGACGGAGTTGGGAAGCCGAAACATTGTCGGGGAAAGTGCGAATGACTCTCACTGTGAAGCAGTTGTTAAACTTTAAATTATGATGGTCCGCATGAACGGCCACCGGCAGCGGTCGTTTGAGAATGACGCTGTTGCGGTGGCCGTTCATGCGGATGTTTCTGTGTTGTTTTAGTGTAATTTTACGTGTGTCGCTTCGACATCCCCAGGGCCTCGCCAACCCGAAGTCATCCGATTGGTGAGTGTTCACTGGGCTTCCTCATCCCAACATCTTGTTGCCATCCATATATATATATATATAATTTTTAATGTGATACATATTCATTATAAATAGTTTGCTATGGAGATCGCGTTGGTTTATTAACGAGTATAGATCTTGCTGTATGGTGATTTTTTAAGCGCTTGCAGTATGCAAGCACCGACAACTCGTACAATAAAATTCTTAGGCACGTTTCCTAAATGAAAAGTACCTATGCCTGTTGGACTTTGCTCATATTTGAGGGGGAAATTTCAACGAAGATAATTATTTGGATATTATATCAAAGAAGATGTCGAAGATGATACGTTCAACTTGATTCCCCCAATTATTGCTGCCACCTTAATAGGAGAAAATTTTGTTTTACTTCTGAAAATATTCTTACGAGAAAATAATTTATTGCGAGTAAATAAAGAATAAATAAAACATGTATAAAAATAAAAGATTTTAGTCAATAACTTTTATAAAGCGCACAAAAAGTGTAAAAATAAAAATACAAAAATTTTAGATTTATACGTTTAACATGAGGAATTTGGAACTGTAGGCGGAAAATGATTAACAGAATAGGAAACTATAATTTTTTCTTTAAAATAGTTCAGATCCGAAGATCGTAGGTGAATTCTTCCTAATTTAGATCTCAAAAAGAATAAACGTTTGCACGTCGAAAAGTCGATGTTTACGTGATGATTTATGGAAAATGAATATGTTTTCCTTAGAGTCGAACCCGGGTTTTTCCAAATATTTTTTCGTAAATCACTTTTAGTATGTGAATAAAGCATTATTGCCAAATTTAGATTTTCAATTTCGATTCTTTATTGATTTCATAGAGCTTGATCAACAAACATACCATAGATAGGTTTCTCTAGGCTGGGATTTTCAATATAGAGATGCTGCTTTCTATTGTCTTAAAAGAAGCCGCAATGGACTCTTTTCCGTCGTCCTCATATGCATGTTTATTACAGCGTTCCCATATGGGAACGTAAGTCCTTCCAAGTGCTATGTTAACTTTTTTCGATAAGATCAAAGAAATGTTATACACCTTATTTTCTCGAATATAAAGCGATGTATTTTTCTAATAATTAAGTTTTAAAAGTAGCACTCGCGTTATATTCGAGTACTAGTGACTCTGAAACACCTAAAATCGTAAGTTTCAAAAAAACTTCTGACAAATCACGCGCGCGTTTATTAGATATAAGATACTCGTATCACTATAGACATATATAAGCGTCCACGTTACATTGTACTCAAAATGCATATATTTATATTTGAAATACAATCTAATACGTTCACATTCGTATTCTCCAGCCGCAACCTCTCGGTATTCTATGATTTGCGGCTGTCTGTCGCTTTGTTCCTTCTTTTCTTTAGCGCATATTTGTTTACAAATAATTTATATGTGTAATACTATGTAATACGTTTACATATTTTAGATGTGGAATACAGTGAAACCTAAAAAATGTTTTCTTTTTTCTTTTTTTAAGAAAAACTTTGAAAACATTTATCGTTGCGTAATATTAGGACAAATACGGTAATTAATATTTTGTTAATAGCATTCACCTTACCGCACTATAAATTCCTTTAGTGGGAACAGAAAAAATAAAACAAAATTTTCTACGACTTCACATTTGGAATATATATTATTTTATGATACTGACAATATAAGGAGTTAAGTATTTTCTCTCTAGGGATAAATCGTGCTAGAAGACGACAGTCGAGAAGACAATGCGAATTCTCGCAGAAAATTATAGATATTACGGACATTTTCATAACTCCGCCGGAATCGAATGAATTGACAGATGAAGATAAAGGAGAGCTGGTCGATAATTTGACGGGTGGGCAACTTAGGGCAGAGGCCAAAATTAGGCTAGCGTCAAATAAAAGAATTGGGATAAAAGAGAATATTGAAACTGCAAAAAGGTAGTAAAGAGAGCATGGCTTGAAAATTTCCTAAGTTTACAGACTACTCCCCATATTCTAGGCTTAAATACGTTGATCTTTTCGAACTATTTATTGAAAACGATCTAGTTGAACAACTAATGACGGAATAATAATAATGAATATGGCAGTTTTCTGAATTGCCCGTATCCTAATATAACTTTGGAAGAGATGAAAGCCTTCATAGGAATTTTGGTTGTTTCTGGATATAATGCTCTACCCAAAAATAAATATTATATATTATTAATAATATTATATAAGATGTATCTCTTATATAAATCAGTGTAAAATAAAGGAAATTTGTTTTGGGAAATAATGTTGACTCATTTACATAAACGATAGTAGTGGGAATGACTGACATTCCCAAATGGGAACGGGCGTTTTTGCGGAACCTATGTTAATTGTATCATTATTTTTTCCTTATGCAAATATGACGAAAGAAGAAAAAACTTACAAAAATAAGTTTTTCCTCGGAGGGTTAAGGAAGGCTGCTGTTTATTTTGACCAGCCGCTTAAAGTTATCGATTATTATTGAGCCCAAAGTGATCCCATTACGTAGAATCTATGTAATGTACCAGACAAATACTGAACTCAAGTTACACGTCACTATACTATGGCGCCATATTTTTAATTGCATTAAAATACGAAGTAAATATGGCGAGTTGACATATTTTCAGAACAAAAATAAACTGCGCAATATACATTGCACAAACTTTCTCATATACATATAAACGTTTGGTCTCACTACACTCTTTGCCTCAAAATTAACTCTGTGTGCTTCGCAATTCACTGGCAATTATGTTAATAATGCGTAGCAACGGAACCAAAGTGACTGACACCATCAATCTCTCACGTCTAAGAACTCTCGCTAATAAGCGTGTGGAGTTAAAAGAGTGTGTGTGTATTTTGGGATAATAAACCTCTTGGATTATTATAGCGCGTTAAAAGAGAATTACGGAATTTTAGACTAGGAAATCCCCGGGCTCCCCCTCCCCTCTGACGCGTGCGCTGAGCGTCTTGTACAGAAATAATGCCGCTGGACGATATCTAGTAACTTTTTTGGGACATATGGTTTAGTTAAAATTATTTGTGACATCAGGCTGTACGTTTTGTTGGATTTTAATTGACATCCCTATAGCAAATTTTGAGTAAATCGAATTTTGTTTCACAATATCCTAGAATAAACAATACAATAACAAGCAGCGAGATCTCTTCGAGGAGGTTGTTGGGAATCACGGGATAACAGGAACAATCGGGTGGCTTCAAACGCTTTATTCCCGCACTATATGACTGCCTCCGAACGACTCCCCCGCACTATAAAACTCCTTTCCTCGATTTTCGTAGGCGTCTCCCTCCCCCCCCTCCCCCACGTGACCTCTCGTGGCCCTCGCCCATTCGTCGTCTCCTCTCAGGCCACACAGGCCTGTCCCAGCTCCGAACTGTAAGATTACAGTTGCAGACTCAACAGGAAGCGGGTGCTGGTTGGGTCAAAGGAGTGGCGTTATCGTCTGCATTCCCCCGACACTATCAAGTTACCCGGGGAGGGGATATCCTGTAGCTGCCCCCTTACAGTACCCTTAGTTGTTGTGCAATATAGTTTATCTCTTTAGAATGTCTTTTGCGAAGATTATTATCCATAAATATGAGATAAAATTCGATTTAGTTTAACCAAAAGGCTGTAATAAGAGTTTGAATGGATCGCGGCGGTGGCATGACGTCATAAAGCTTAGGTAAGTTAGCTTAGCGTACATTGTAATGTCACTGGATGCTATATAGTGATTTCAAGAGACATATGGTTTACACATTATTATTTGTTACTTAAGGCTCTACAATTGGATTTATTTTAATTGAAATTCTCTGTAGCCATTTTTGAGCAAATAAAATTTTTCTAAAAATCGCCAGGAATAAATTACCCTCTATTTTTGTGCAATATCATTTTTACGAAAAAAGGTCTGCAAAAGATGATATTTTGTACAAAAACGAGATGTTATTCGATTTTATGTACGCGTTTGGGCCCTAGAATGGGGAACAGGCCGACAGATAGACAGACGGCATGACAAAAACCACCTTTATGGATTCAGGAACACCTAAAACGTGTATTTTCATCAAAATCTCGAAGTCGAATTTTTTCACGATAACTATAATTGCTCAATATACTATATACGTATATGAGAAAGTAAAACAACTTTACCGATTAATCTTAAGATAAAACTTAAATTAATAGTTTATTTTATAAAAAGTAAACTAATGACTAATTTCTATCTACCAGGGATGCATAGTTATTGGCACAAAATCAAGGTTCCGATAGAGCCATAGTCAGAAGCATGTCATGGATTTGTTCCTAAAAAGTAGGACGGAAATCAAATTAACTTAAATTTTTTCATAACAATTGATAGTATGAAAAGAGATGCGTGCAAAACGTCGGAATGTTCTCGTGGAATATTAGCTTTTTGGCTTAACTCTTATATGGATTTACTATTATACTTCTGTAAAGCGAAGGCAAATCTCCGAAGCCTTTCAGTTAAGATAAAAGCCGGATAAAAAGCCTATAAGTACTTTGGTTACGACGTAGCGATAATCGTGGTCTAAAGACTTGAGAGCGGGCAAACTGGTGGAAGGAAGAGTCCAGTGGCACGCTCTCAAGTGGCGATGAATTTGAATGCCCAGCCGATTCGCCTCTGTCCTACTCACGGTGGGCATCTCAGAGGTGGTGCGATGAATAGCCGGGAAAGGGAGGAGGGAGCATTTGCCTGCTCTTACGAAGAACACCAGGGGGGCCAACGGCTTAACGTCCCTTCCGAAGGACGGAACAGCTAAATTTGCGCTGTCTCCTAAAACCACACAAACAGGGGGCCGGGCTACCTTGGAAAATTCCTACTTGCGCAGGATTCGTACCCGCTGCCTTTTCAAGCAGCAGGTGAGTAGCAGCCAGCGTCCTCACCACTACACCACCGGCACCCCAAGTGGCGATGAGACGCAGTGCGCGTGCATTTATACCTGGTAGGTGGGCAGGGGGAGGGGAGGGGGACATAGATGACCTAGGTGGTGGGGGAAGGAGTAAGGTCAGTTGAAAAATAACGCTTTCCGTTGCATCAAGTTTTGTATTGGGACCTTGTTTTAGCAGTTTAAGATTGTGTGTATCCAATGGGTGATTGTTTTCAAAAATGTGTTTCGCGAGGGTAGATTTTTCCATATGACCGTGTTTGTAATGCGCTAAGTGTTCCTTAAATCTGACGGTGAGATTTCTTTTCGTTTGGCCTATATATATGTCGCAAGTGGGGCAAAGCACTTGATATACTCCAGATTTTTGTAACGTGCGTATTTTGTCTTTTGGGTTACCTATTAAATTTTTGGCGTTGTTTGTGTAGTGAAATGTCACTAAATATTCAACGTTGTGAAATATCAAATCTTATCCAATCAACAGGAAATTTAGCGTTCATATAGAAAACTACAAACTATGAGGAAAACGTCAAATTAAAATTTCTTTGAAATGTACTGGGAGCGGTCTATCCTGTTGGGTCCCTGTGCACTTTTTCTGTTTATTTGTTTGTTTGTTCTACAATAACTGCTGTCTCCAACGAAATTTTGTAAAGAGATGGAACACATTGAATAGTATAGAATAATATCGAATGATATAAAAGAATTGAATACGAAAACGACAAATATTTTGCTGCTGGGGGCAGCGCTTTCAATTCTGTTCAAATTTTACATACCCACTGTATGATGTGCAGGATAATTATGAAGACGATAATAATATTGAACATCTGCTTCCCCCCCCCCCCCCCAACAGCTCTAAGTGGACCGAGCAAAGCCAAAGATCCCTCGGATCACCTAGTTTTATTTCTCTATCTATGGTCTTTTATTTTTCTATCCTATTCATATATTTTTTCCTGAATCTTAATTCCTGTTGCTGCCCTCGAAATAAATCGCGGTGATTGCTTTCAGTTTGCGTGATGCTATTATAGACAGACCACCGGGAGAAATTTTCAGGGTTAATACGCGTTTCATTGCCAATCCCAGAAGGCGCTCACTCGAGTTACTCTCGGAAGTCACTAGAAAGCAACTCCTCGGAACGAAACTCGATTTTACCCTCTGAGGGATTCACGGGGCTCGCTATCGACTAAAAGGAGCGATCTCTCATGCGTTTGAAGAAGCGTTCATTTCGAACTTCTTCTTTCCAAGCGAATCCGAAAGACATCAGAAAGATTTATGATCATCACGATTACAGGCAAGTATGCATACTAAACTGTAAAATCAATCAGATTTTGAGGTTTAAATTTATTCCTAAACGAAAATAAACTTTGTGTACAATTTCACAGCAGGTAATGACTTTTATTACAATCTAGACTTGGTTGCATGGTAACGCCCTCAGGTTATAATCTCTAGCTTAATTCACTAAGGTAGCAATAAATTTGTAAGATGACAGTATTAAGGAACGAAAAATAAATTATCTGAATAACATCGTTTAATTCAACATAAGAAATTTAATTAAACCAAGTAATCATTGTTAAATTTTGATTTCACTCCTCTATCATCTCTAGTTGTATCCTTTACAAAATGCTCTTTTCCTGTTTTGGAGCTAACAAAACTTTTTCTCTAAAAGTTAGGAGAAGTTGTTCTTAAATTTTTCGAAAAACGTAAAAACATTCGAATCCTCAATCATCTGCAGAAAATTTATAATACCTAGGTAGAATAAATATACGAGATTAACCGTTCCAGTATAAAGTTGGCATGTGCGGGTGCAATTTCTCAGTCGCGCATTTTATCGACCTGTTACAGTTGGTAGTCCAGTAACATCGTTCCGGTCAATCGCAGCTAGAGAACAAAAGGTAGAAGGGGCCAAACGTGAGGATTAGAATCTCGAACACTAATCTCTGATAATCCACTTGTTAAATTATGGCACAGACTTAAAGTTCCCTATTAACCTGCGCATATCCTCATCCGGTGACGTCAACCACTGAAATCGAGAAGGTTGGTTGGAGGAAATGCAGGTTGGAATAGAGGAGCGGTGCACCCGTACACGGCTGTGGAGGAGGGAGGGCGGTAAAGAGGGAGAGAGGGAGGGAGGTAGAGAGGGAGAGAGGTAAAGAGTGAGGGAGGTAGAGAGGGAGGGAGATAGAGAGGGAGGGAGGTAGAGAGGGAGGGAGGTAGAGAGGGAGGGAGGTAGAGAGTGAGGGAGGTAGAGAGAGAGGGAAGTAGAGAGGGAGGGAGGTAGAGAGGGAGGGAGGTAGAGAGGGAGGGAGGTAGAGAGGGAGGGAGGTAGAGAGGGAGGGAGGTAGAGAGAGAGGGAGGTAGGGAGGGAGGGAGGTAGAGAGGGAGGGAGGTAGAGAAGGAGGGAGGTAGAGAGGGAGGGAGGTAGAGAGGGAGGGGGGAGGTATAGCGGGAGTGGGTGGGGTCACAGAGGGACAAGGAGTATTGAGGAATGGCAGAAGAGAGAGAGGAATGTCGTGATCGATATGAATGCCCCTCCGTCCGTCTCGAAACAACAGTGTCCCGCAACTGAACGGGATGGAAAGTGAGCGTTTTATGCCTGCAGGAATAGGGAAAGAGATGGAAGGAAGTGAGAGTAGACAGGTCACAATGGAACTGCCGAATGCGGCCTGAGCAGAGCGGGGACGTAAAACGCGAAGGAAGCAAATGGAACGCGGGGATTGGGAAAAGAGACGCGAAGCGAACTTTGCCGAGTAGTAAGAGCCAGCGGCTATGGCAGAGGTCTTTCGAACGAGCTTGGAGACTTCCAAGCAAAGAAACGAAAGCCTCTCACATCTATGATTATAACAAGTCGGAAGTCAGCGTACGAGAGACGGGAATGCAGAGACGTTAGAATAAAAAACTATATTGAAATATTTAACATTCAGGAACATTACGGTATTTTTAATATTAAATACTACATATAGCATAAATACGTTTAATTTAACTTTCAGCCAAATAGTTATGTCTGTTATTCTGCTCCCGTACAATTTGAGTAAGAAGGTGTACAGGAGAGAAAGTGGGAGGTGAGGTCGGTTGACGAAAGGAAAGCAATAAAATGAGGAAAGAAATATGGAAGCGGAAATGATGGAAATCGCATCGTCATAGTCTGTCTGTCTGTCTCCTAGCACCAGCTTTCTCTCTTTCTGGGTGAGACAGAGAGAGAGAAGGGGGAAAAGGGAGTAAAACAGAGTATAAATTGGCTATGTTCTTTCTTTTTATGGCCGATCAGAGCGAGCACAAGAGTATGCAGGCGGAGGTACATCATGCTTTCAAAAGCGGGGAGTGTGCGATGAAGGGAAACAGATGCTATGGGGAAGGTATATTCCCAGTTAAGGGGGAACACCGTGAAGCGGACATTAATACGTTTGCAAACGATTCACGTCTTCTACTGGAGTTGTTATTTTTATTCTACCTTAATTTATTGTAAGAATTATTATAAGTCCGAAAAGAACTTCACAGGTTGTTAATTAAAAAGTATTACTGAATAATTAATAAAAAATCAATAAATATATCGCTGAAACGATATTCTGGTAAGTTATATTATCTTTTGTAGAGGGATGGGAGTGGAGCGATTCATATAAATACGTCCTTCTTTCATAATTGACAAAAATACGGCGCAAGATCCGGAGATTACGATTAAAATTTCTAGCCTCACTCGCCATCTTCCTCTCTATCTCCCTCTTCCTCTTTCTCTCTATCTCGCTTCCTCCCACCATCTTCATTTATTTCTATAACGCTTCTCCTTCCACGCGTACAATTTCCCCCCTCAACTTCCTCCTCTTCCCGCTCTGAAGCAGACTTCCCTAGCAAATCACTAATCACATACCCCAAAGCACTTTTTCCTCAAACCCCAACTAATATACACTTCCCTTTACTCCATTTTCACTTCATCACTAACAATTTTATTCGCTTATGTTCTCAATAACCTCCCCCATTTGCCTCAGTAAATACTCAACGATTAGCCTTTAAAACTTATTATAATACTTTAAAATTATGTCGTAGTACATATACTATTTAAAGGTACACATATGAATATCCATTTAATTTAAGGTTGATCAAATTCTATAAAAGTAAAAAATTCCACCAATCAGTTCAAGAAGGTGTTGTTAGCGGAAAAACCGAGAAAGAAAGACAATAAGGGGTTGATAGGCAGCACGAAAAGCGCTGGCAGCGGAAGCCGATTGGCTCTGTACGTCGTAGGCGAAGCACGAGGAGGCCGCCAGGTGATTTTGGAACTCTCGGGCTCGGGTGACGAGAAAATCCCACAAAGTTCAACAAGGCGAGCGTAGGCTGACCCCCCTAACCCTTTGACGGGCTTTTCGCGGTATGGGAACTTGATATGAAATTGTCGAAATTTATCGGTTTCTTCGCGGAAAGGGATGTAACTAGTGGAAATCGGGAAAAACACTATAGAAGAGTGTTCTTATAGTAGTAGTTTCTGAGATATTAGAAACGGGAGTCCAACCACAGCCTATAGGTCCGCTATCTATCAGCCACCGAGTGTATGGCTGTCCCTAGCTGGTACAGCTGCATCAGATGCAAGGAAACAGGTTAATTATCGTCATTGCTTACCAATCTAAGCAGTCCACTTTGCTGCAATTTCTAACTTGACTGATAAATGCATTCTTCCTTCGGTAATTTCTATAACAAAGGTATTATTCAACTATGTGATCCCTGAAATGGACATTGTCGAAATGCGCAGGACGCCATTTTTGCCTAATATAAACCGACATATCTATTGCACTGCCTGAACCAGCAGCGAATTCGGATCGTGCACTGGATATCTCTCGAGGAAGTTACCAAGTTTCTTCTCAATTGGTTGGGGTTCCGATGAGTACGGAAGTATTACCCGCCACAGTCAAGGATCCCAACCGTTTCACTTCAATTAATGATCCGACTATTATTATCGAGCCAATTGAATTCCGTGAGGAATTCGAGCGCGGTACCTCATAGAATCACAGAATCGCCAAAACAAACAAACAAACATATAGGTAAATCTCAAGAGCAAAATAAAGAACAAAAACCAACTGGTCCACATTCGCGACGGCAGTAAATGAAAAAAGGTCATTTGAAGAAGTTTCACAAAAAATAAACCAGAGGCAGATTCTTTTCGCTCCTGCAGCACTCTCTCTCCATGGTCAGCTCGTGCCGCCCTCTCATTCCTTCCTTTGCGGTGCGGATGTTTCTCCTCTCCTTACAGACCCGAACTGCTCTCTCTCGCCTTTTAAAAGACTCTGTTTATTCCCACTTCCTCCTTAGTCGCCTAGTTGCTCTCTCTCATCCCTTTCCGCACTCTCTAAAACTCACGCTTTATTTTCAGAAAAATGAAAGTACATGTATGGACGGCTGCATAAGATGCAGGGACAAATTTTGGTCTTCGTCTTTGCTTATTTTTTCAGTAAGCTCTCAAATATCCCTATTCGAGAATGAAGAATAAGACTGGTGAGGTAGATTGGTTGGTGCACCTACTGGGAAAGTGGGATATTCGACTTTGATTCTTGTCCAAGTCTAGAATCTGTCTCCTTCCCTAAGTTGACATTTATATTAAGCAGTATGCGTTCACGCATAAAAATTATATTTACCAATATTCCATCTAGCTATTTAATTTATATCACACTCTTGAGATTAAGTAAGTGTGATCTCTGCTGTGCCTCAGCGTTTTGATTAGTTGCCGAGAAGCGGCAGCCTCACCTCTAATGGCATGGAATTTAACAATACCATTCAGCGTTCTAACTAGCTATTTTAGCACCCGGGGCAAACTACCAAATATGCTTCCCCATTATAAAAATTCTTTTTAAAAATTTTCACAATAATGTGTTTAGTCTATCGAAGAAAATCCAACTAGAATTAGCGGGAGTCACGCTGGTTACTGAAGGGACGGCACGGCCACTGTCACGCGTACCCCATGCATCTGTATCAATTTCTTTCAATCATTTAGTTGGCTTTATAATGCGTAATGTTTGGGACAAGTATAGTAGTGAAATCGCCCTTCATTGTGCCATACAACATCGCACGATTTGACATTAACAATTTTCTTCATTATTGCGCCCGGGGCAGATGCCCCGCCCTATTTACGGCACTGATGTTACGTATTATACGAATGGATAGCCTTTTTCATGCTTCGTCGCCCGTTAGGAATATGGCAAAGTGTGCGAGCTGGACCCCTTATGCGTCAAAAATGTTGAATAGTAAATTCAAACAAATAAATTAACCTCTCTCACTATAACAGTGATCGATAATATTACCGACTTTTTAAATATATGTAATTTACAAGTGCAACAAATATTTATTTCCAAATCTTTCAAAGATAAAGAGGATTTCGCGGCATATATATTTTATATACTTTTAGATACGGGTATTACAACCTTAGGACGTTTCCATTTGTTGGTGTTCCTACATAATCAATTTATTAAAATGAAAAGTATTGCTCTAATTACCTACCAACATATGCAAATCGTTGATATATTTAATGAAAAAAGTTTCTCGCGGCACCCCTAAAAGTCTACTGTGGCACACCAGTGTGCCGCGGAACACAGTTTGGGAACCACTGAATTAGATAATGCAGAGCCTCTGTAAGCGCGGTGCTCAGTGCGGTTACATCGCTGGCTTCGACGTTATGGCAGCCTTATTCGTGGTCACATAAATTAATTTTCTATAAAAATTTTCGTTTGGTCACTTATGATAAAAAATTTATTGTTCCTCGCAGTATTTTAAAATTGGCAGGACATAAGAATGTTTTACGACATATAAATATATTCATTAGCAGTTTGTCCGCTGTAATGCAACGGGAGAACAATGAACTTTAAATTCCTCGGGAATATTAATTACTTGCTATTTATAAAATTCGAAATGACTATTATCACATTTTCTGCTGTAATCTAATAAAATTTCGTGTTAATAGTTTTAGCTATTAACTTTAAGTATTTCAAAATTAACATTTACATTAATATCTTATGATTTTGCATAGAATTTTATACTAATTGTTGTGGTGTTAAACCCCCAATATGACAAACGTATACTTTTGTTGTTTTTGTTCATTCAATTTAGTTTTCGTTATTTATCAATAGCTAAATCGTAGCCAAATAATAATTCCAAATAGAAACGTAAGTAAGCAGAACAATATAACATCACTTACTTTTACTGCACATATTCAAAATCTCCGAGCCTGATAAGCAGTTCACTACGTAAATATTTTAAAGTAACAATTGACATTAAATAACAACGACAAGAATATATATATATATACACTAGTAGTTGGTGCTTGCATACTGCAAGCATTTCATCTCACCATGAAAAAACATTCATTTTTCAGACAGACATTTCATCATTACAAATATTCTTTTAATTCTAAAGATTTCACCTCCATAGCGATTTTCGTTTATCCCACATGGAAAAATAATAGTTTAAAACAATCCCCAAATGTAGCAATTTTAAAAATCTTACACTTTCTCCATTATGGGGTACTAATGCTACACATTTCAGCCAAATTTTAAAGTTGTAGCACTTCTAGAAGTAAAATAATATTTTTCTAATTGTTAAAATTTTTAACATTTTTAACGGCCGCCGCATCTCATATATGGAGAGATTGAAATGTTTATTTGTGTAAATTCACTACTCTGTAAATAATTTGAAAATTTCAGCTTCCTAGCTCATCCCGTAGTACCTAAACAGTCATCCATTAGTTTAAAATTTAAGAATTTTTAACTGCCAAACAATTTAAAATATCAGAATTTCTATATTCTCTATTTCGTTATTTACATATCCTATCTACAAAAAAAATTCAGCTCCGTAGAGGATTCGGAAAGACAAAAACTTTGAAAATTTGTTTAAACAATTGCGAATTTTTAGCGGTCGCATTGTTGCACTTTTTCAAGATATTCGCTTTTTTAGTCGGTTTTGCACAAAATACGACCTAAGAAAAAAATTTCCAATCTCCAGCTCATCGGGAAGTGCCTGAACATTAGTATCCTCCTATATCCTCCTCCTCTGTAAGAAACGTCGATCTATAATGATATATATAAGCCTGGAGTTATTTGAAGACTAATACTTCTAATACGTTAATGTCTTCTGCTTCTCTTTTCTAAGTTGTCATAGTTACTAAAAACCATATTGCTAAATAAGTAAATAAATAACCATTTCTTTTTGCTGAAGCAAAAGTGTATTCATTACTACTAACTTTTCATTAATATTATCAATATTTCCTTTTCGAATTATTTTTTATTTTAAAATAAATAACTTCGAACAAAATTCTATTTCAATTAAAATGAATTAGTTAGCATTTATCTTTGACTAACTACAGCCCATTTAATTTTCTTAGTTTTATAAATTAGAAGAGAAGAAGAGAAGAGAGAAGATACTCTCCGGCTACGCAAGCATAGCATTACTTGCTGTAATTGCAGCAACAGACAACTAGTAAATACATTGAATTTTGCCTTCTGCGTTTGTTGAAAAATTCTATATATTTATCATCATTATACTATTTAAAAAGTCGAGTGTCTGTTCGAGAGTCCGACCAGCAAAGAAAAAGGCGAATTTTTACAGAACGGATGTTTCGATTTCGACCAAAATTCCGCCGTTTATTCGGAATGACCTGCATTGTGTTCTAATGGGGTCGTTAATTCCAGCAACGCCTATAAGGTAAAAAAGTAAATTCATTTCTATTATTTGATATCCGCCATTTAAATAACTTGGGAGCGATTATGGTAATTTTTATTTGTACTTGGGAATAACTTAAAATCAAGATACAAAGTTGGGATTCAAACTCAGATGCGGCGAAGAGCTTTTATTTTCATACCGTCAAATTCCAAATACGGTCCGTTCAAAATGGTACTATTAACCTCATATTTACAAAATTTTCGAATCAAAATATTTAGTCGCCATAGCAATCAGATTGTTGCCAGTTACGTTCTCTACTCCCGGCGAAGACGGGCGGAAGGTTATTTTAGCCGCGCGCGCAGACGACACATTGTCTCGAGAGTGGAATAAGAGTAAGGGCAAGCGGAGAAATGGAAGTGTGGGGAATACGATAATACCGGGAAATAGCGAGAGAAAAAAAGAGGTGGAAGCAGCAGAAATTGAATTTAGACGCTGTAATACATTTTAACTGAATGGTTTTCTACGCTCCCTCGATTGTTATTTTTTTCTATAAATAAATCTACGAGTTTGATGTTATATTTTATTATTTGCAAATATCATCATAAAATTTCTCAGAATTTCCCGCAGTAGAACTGTGGCCTTTCTACTAGTTATTCGAGGGCGTTCTTTACAAAATTTGAAAACGAACGCCTAATTGTCAGGTCGCGTTTCTCGACCCGTCCGTTACATCCGCATATTTCATCTCCGAATCTAAAGATTAAATTTTAATGAAATTTAATACTAGGGGTTTCTGCGCAAAGAAAAAGGAAACAATCAATTTTTCCGTAGGTTTCAATTCTGATGTGTACTATATATATATATATAGAAATATATATATTTCATTATATTAGATTTTCTTAACTCGGAGATTAAAAAAATATGACGAGGTCACCACATAACTTTTTCCATACCTGTGATGTTTATAGTAGGTTAAATGATAATACATATTTTATGGAACTGTGAGAAAAATTTAAAGACTTGACAAGAATATAAATAAACTCAAACCCTAGCCCTTTGATATTAGATATAGCCACGAAGTTCCAACACTTAAATAAATAAAAAGGACCGTTACTAAGAGGTAATTAAATGTAAAGTGTTTACAATAGTCGCCGATAGGTGGTATGGTGTTGGCAGCTAAAACGGGTTTTAAAAATATTTATTAACCAATGCGTTATTGGAGAAAATGTTTCAAAAAACGTTGTAGAAAATTAAATTGCCTAAAACTTTTATTCTAATACGTTTTTACTTTTATCAAGCAATAAAGCAAATATTTGAAAAAAATCAAGTCACAAGAGTGTACACCCACTTTCGGTCGACCGATTTTCAACTACTCTTGTCTCTAACAAAAATGTAAAATATAAATTTTCGCGTTGATCTGTTATATAGTTTTTGAGTTAGAGCACCCGGAAAATTTCTATCACATACCCATACACCCACACACACACAGACATCATTGAGAAAATGATGAAAATGTGTTCATAGGATCTCAAAACGTGTATTTCCGTTGAAATCTCGAAATCGATTTTTTTCATGAAAATACTTTCCCCTATACTACGTATAGAGAAAGCAATAAAATAAAAGCAAAAAATATTTTTACATACAGAGACCTCTATTTCTTTAAAACGCTCACTATAGTAGAAAATAAATCTCTAAAAATATTTGGCTATTTTTTTAAAATTGAAATATTTCGACTTTCTAGCATTGATTCTGTATAATTTCATATATATTCAAACGACCATATTTTGTAAAAAACTTCAAATATTTTAAATGATTTATTTTCTACTTTATAGAGGATTTTAAAAGTAACAGAAGTAAATTTAATTATTTGAGAACAACCAACCTCGATATAATTTCATTACACCCAGATCATGAAAGCATCATGCTTGCTATTTTCATAGGATATTCGTCCAAAGTGATGGAGTATTTTATTGAGGAATAAAAAAGATATTATCTTTCGGACCCTTTTAATCGTCATATTTAGTCGTAGCTCGAATAATATGTTTGGTTTTATTTACCTCTTCACAATTCCGTGTTTTTATATGCTTTTTTTATTGTGCGCAACATATTAATGCATGAAAATAGGAATAACTGTTCCCTCGCTTTAGCTAAATCCACGAAATCATGAAATGTAAATCAACGAGACGGGTGTGGAAAGAGGAAAAAAGGAAAGTGAATGAAGAGAGAATGGAATAGGGACGAAGGAGATTTGAGGATGGGAGGGGTTTGGAAAGGGAAGTTGGGGGAGGAGGTGGGATTTGGCAGTGGGAGGAGAGAGAGAGAGAGCGAACGAATAGAGGGCGAAAGGGAAATGTGAAGCGATGAGGAGAGCTCGTCAAAAAAGTTCCGCTTAAATACGCAAAGGAAGCGTGGGGAGTGAAAGAATACGGAAGATCTCAAAGGAGCAGTTATTCATGAGACGAGGGAGAAATGAACAATGGAATCCCGTTGTTGACAGACAGACAAACGTATAAAAATACTCTCTTGAAATAGCCGTAAGAAACGTTTCGCGATTTATACATGGAAACATTTTTCCGATTCGACCTAAAATTCGCATAAAGGGAGAACGCTAGCGGAATATTCTTTCTTCGGCCATCGCCGCGCTCGAAATATCACGGCGCTAGAAATACCAACAACGATTCGTCGGGCAGCATTCACAATACATATATATAACATTTTATACATCCGTAATATGTTCTTAAACGCGTTTACATTTAAAAAGAAGTAGCACAGATCCCCGAGTTTCGCTGCTGGAAATTTATTAAGCGCTATTGATTTTATATTGATGCGTATAAAAATTAACAATCGAAATGAAAAACCTAAAATTTATACAGAGAGAAAATTACGGTTATTATAATTGTTGTTACAAAATATTTCTCCGTAATAATTCCTGATCGTTGGTTATCCATAGAGTTTCAATGCTTTCAAATGACTGAAACCATGTACTCTTTACAATAAAGCATTCAATTGTGCTTGCTCAAATATTTGAGGCACTAAGAAGAGCCACTTTTTTGTCGTCCTTGGTAGACGGGAGGTTAAAGTATCTGTCAACAGATACTAAGTCGAGGGTTCAAATACCGCCTAGAATATGGATGTTTGTATTTGTTGTTCGTTGAGTTATAAAATTCACTGTAAATTGACACTTTGTGTGCTGTGTGAAATATAAATGAATAAATAAATAAAATATCTGAGCCTGTTATATATTTGTTGTTGATGCCAAGGCTTTTTATGCTGGAGATTACTTTCTTTTCAAATAAAGCACAATACGAAATCAAAATCGTAACACATGGTATCATTGCTCTCCCATGAGTTTTTCTACCAGTAGAACTGACTGCTTCTATGATGCTCGTATATTGTGAATTTACTATGAGCCGTGTTTCATTACACAGACCCATATTTGAAATGATATTACTCAAAACCATTATTGGAACTTCAGTTAATAAAGATAACGCATGATAAAGTATTCCAGATGTCTTTAAACTGTTCAGCAGTTCTGTTAGTAAGAATTGAGCAAGAAGCGATTCTTCAACAATATCCGCCTTTTACATTTATTACTTGTACAAGGAAATAAAGTGGCACATTTGCCCCATTAACCTTTTAATTCATGGTTGCTAGTAAGACGTGTTGTTATGTCGGAAGTATGATATCTCAGCTAAATTAACACTATCAAATTTTATGGCAGTGAAAAAATAATATGATCTCCAGAAAAACAGTTCTGGATTAAAGCCTTAACTAAACATTAATTTAATATAGCATCTAAATGAACAGTTCAGTGGTAGAATATCCGCCCGGCAAGGGGAACACCCGGGTTCGATTCCCGGTCATAGCAGACTTTTTTCTCGTTTCAAAATTATTCTCAAGATTACAGCTTATGCCTGTCTGCATAGGAACTTTAGATCGCTTTATTCCATCAATTTCTTGCTTGGCAATCTGACTATTTGAGAGGGAGGAGTTTTCTTTGGTTTATCTCTTAGAGGACATCCGTTGGGACAGTTTGATACTAACTTGGTTAGTTCTGTCCCAACCAAGAAAAAATCCGCTTTCAGAAACGAGAAAATTGACCTGATGCGAAAGTTCAGTGGTAAAATATCCGCCCGGCAAGTGGAAAACCCGGGTTCGATTCCCATTCATAGCAGACTTTTTTTCTCGTTTCAAAATTATTCCGAACAGTTTCATGATAAATTGAGATATTTAATGAATAAAAGAAAAAAGAAAATGAATCTTAACTTTATATTTATTAATCTGCATTTATGATTTTAAGCGTTGATTTAACTTATTCACATGATTTACCAGTACATATAATTTGGACTACTTAACGCGACACAAAAATACGGTTGAAAACAAAATGTAACATTAACTAGGAATAACGATACTTTGCACAGTAATTGAAAAATCAAATTACAGTAATTATTTTCCATGTATAAGAATTATAAATGCAGATGTAGCGTAAATGCGGAATGCAACGTTAGCGAAATATATTCGTTATTAAAAAGGCAATAACTTCCGTTTTTTTATTCTAAAGGAATCTTTGAAATAATTCGGAATAGATTTAAAGTCTATTAGATATAACTATATAAGGCACTTAATTTTCGGTGACCTCGTGCAAATGTAGAGTAAATATGCATCTTGATTGTAAACTATTTTAAAAAGTAAATTTAAAATAATCCTACTCTCACTCCAATGATAATTACCATTGGATTATCAATAGATTACCAAATAGAAAAATATATGATATTTAAAATAACCTGGTACACTTTTTAAAGATCATTGTTAATTTAAAGATTCATTTGCTGCTTTTGATACATCCATAAAATTACAACCACGAATTCCAATCACGATGCACTAAAATAGTATATAAAAAAATTTAATATCTATAATAATAGAGAATGTTTGTTATTAATCATTCAAATCGTTAATATCTCAAAAACAGTAAGAAATAGTGCTTTGAAATTTTCCAAAAATGCTAAAAGTGATTGGCAAAAACATTTGGAAAAATGACCCAGGTTTAACTCCAGAGAATTATTTCTGTTTCTAAGGTAACATGTAAATTTTAGACGTTCAGACTTTTAACCTTTTGGAAATTATTTTTAAAAAACTGACCATTGATCATCCAATTTGAACTATTTTAAAGAAAAATTAATAAAGTCACTTATTCTATTAATATTTTTTCGTTTTTTATTAATTTGAAACAGTAATTTTTGATTGGCAATATACTAGTATATGCTTGAACTACATATATTAAATATCGTTGATAGTTATGCGGAAAGTTCAACACAAATACGCGTAAATAATTATATTATTCCTTGTATGCGCTACCATGAATTTTGTCTATTAAAAACGTCTTTATTTCGTTTTAATGTGTTGCAGACCTCCTTCATAAAACATCTCTTTGGCATAGGTTTGGACAATCCCTAAATAAATTCATGAAAGCTGAAAAAAAAATAATTTACAATAGTGGCATCCCTGCTGGGTCGATGCGGTCCAAATAAAACATGCATTGAAAGAGGAAGAGAGAGAAAGGGGGAGGGACAGAAAAAGAGAGAGGAGAGGGAGAGAGAACGAGGAAGAGAGAGATAGGAGAGAGGAAGAGAGACCAGTACGTTTAATCAGCGACAGTTAAGGGCACAGGAAGTTCCTAAGGGGTGTCGGAGAAGGGCGTGTCGGAAAGCGGCGCGGCTGCATGCGAAATAGCTTTTCTTCTACGCGAGAGATAAGAGGGCTCCCGAGAGAGATAGAGGGAGAGAGAGAAAGTAGGAATGGATGGAGGGAGAGAGGCAGAAGGCGTGAGCGAGAGAGAGAGAGAGATGTGAGAAGTGTGGGAGGAGAGAGGAAAAGGGAGAAAAATAAAGATGGAGGAGGGGAGAGAAAAAATGAGAAGTGGAGAGAGGCGAAAATAAGAGACAGGGAGAATAAGGGACAGAAGGAGGTAGATGAATAAATGGAGGAATAAGAGAGACAATGAAAGCGAGAGACAGAGAAAAGGGTTCGAGTCCTCGCAGAACATGCACCATCCAATTCCCTCGTTCGACGTTCTTCTTACCCACTCCCACCATTCACTCCTCTCATTCCCCTCTCCCCCTTCCCCGAGCCCACCTTAACATCCTCTCATTCCGATCTGCCCCTCTCCCCGCTCCCACCTTTGCCTCATATCATTCCCCTCTCCCCCTTCCCAGCTCACACCTTCCACTAATCTAATTCTTCTCTACCTCTCTCCTCGCTCCCACCTTTCTCTACTCTCATTACCCTCTTCCAACTTTCCTATTCCTCCTTCCTCTCCTCCCATTACTCACTCCCACCTTCCCACTCCCACCTTCCCCCTCTCATTCCCTCTTCACAATCTCACCGCTCGCACCTTCCC
Organism: Tanypteryx hageni; assembly: GCA_028673005.1. NCBI lineage: Eukaryota > Metazoa > Arthropoda > Insecta > Odonata > Petaluridae > Tanypteryx > Tanypteryx hageni. The sequence continues at coordinate 268,082,336 of CM054112.1, forward strand.
CACCTCTCAAAAATCTCTCTCACCTTCCCTCTCCCGCATTTTCTCCTCTCATTCCCCTCTCCACCTCTACTCGCTAGCACCTTCCCATCCTCTTATTCGCCTCAACAAACTTCCCTATTCCGCCTTCCCCTCCTCTCATTCCTCTCTCCTGCCTTCCCTCTTCCGCTTTCCGCTCCTATCATTATCCCCTCCCACCTTCCGTCTCCCGTCTTCCCACTCTCTCATTCCACTCTCCTACCTTTGCCCTCCCGCCTTACCCTCCTCTCCCCCTTTCATTTCCTATTAATCCTTCTCTTCCCCCTCCTATTCCCTACTTTAATTCCTTCTATTCCCCACTCATTTCCTCCTTTTATTCCTTCTCTTCCCCCCTCATTCATTCCTATTCCTTCTCTTTCCCTCTCATTCCCTCCTTATATTCCTTCTCTTTCCCTCTTATTCTATTGATTCTCTACCCCTCTCATTACCTCATACAATTCCTTCTCGTCCTTTCTCATTCCCTCCTATTTCTTCTCCTCCCATCTCATTCCCTCCCTTAATTCCTTCTCTTATCCTCTCATTATCTCCTATTCCTTCTCTTACGCTTTCATTCTCGACTATTCATCCTGTTCCCTATCATTCCTTAATACTATTCCTTCTCTTCCTCTCTCATTCCATCCTATTCCTTCTCATCTCCTCTCATTCCGTACTTTAATTCCTTCTCTTACCCTCTCATTCCCACCAATTCGTTCTCTTCCCCTCTCATTCCCTCTTTTAATTCCTTCTCTTTCCCTCTCATTCTATCCTATTCACATTCTCTCCTTCTATTCTTTCTCCTCCCCTCTCATTCCCTCTTTTTTCCATCTCATTCCTACCTATTCCTTCTCCCCCCTCTCATTATCTCCTCTTTCAATCACATACCCTCCTTTTATTCCATCTCTCCCCCTCTCATTCTCTCTTTCTATTCCTTCTCTTCCCCTCTCATTCTCTCTTTCTATTCCTTCTCTTCCCCTCTCATCCTCCCCATCTATTCCTTCGCTTCCCCTCTCATTCCCTCCTATTTCTTCTTCTCCCATCTCATTCACTCCTTCTATTCCTTCTCCCCTCTCATTCCCTTCTCTTCCCATCTCATTCCTACCTATTCCTTCTCCCCCCTCTCATTATCTCCTCTTTTAATCACATACCCTCCTTTTATTCCTTCTCTCCCCCTCTCATTCTCTCCTTCTATTCCTTCTCTTCCCCTCTCATTCTCTCTTTCTATTACTTCTCCTCCCCTCTCATTCCCTCCTCTTTCCAATTCATTCCTACCTATTCCTTCTCCCCCCTCTCATTATCTCCTCTTTCAATCACATACCCTCCTTTTATTCCTTCTCTCCCCCTCTCATTCTCTCCTTCTATTCCTTCTCTTCCCCTCTCATTCTCTCTTTCTATTTCTTCTCTTCCCCTCTCATCCTCCCCATCTATTCCTTCGCTTCCCCTCTCATTCCCTCCTATTCCTTCTTCTCCCATCTCATTCACTCCTTCTATTCCTTCTCCCCTCTCATTCCCTTCTCTTCCCATCTCATTCCTACCTATTCCTTCTCCTCCCATCTCATTCTCTACTCTTTCCATCCTATTTCCTCTTTTTATTCCTTCTCTTCCCCTCTCATCCCCTCCATCTATTCCTTCTCTTCCCCTCTCATTCCCTCCTATTCCTTCTCCTCCCATCTCATTCTCTCCTTCTATTCCTTCTCCTCCCCTTTCATTCCCTCCTATTTTCAACTCAGTCCTACCTATTCCTTCTCCTCCCCTCACATTCCCTACTCTTTCCATCTCATTCCCTCCTTTTATTCCTTCTCTTCCCCTCTCATTCCTTCCTATTCCTTCTCCTCCCATCTCATTCTCTCCTTCTATTACTTCTCCTCCCCTCTCATTCCCTCCTCTTTCCAATTCATTCCCTCCTTTTATTCCTACTCTTCCCCTCTCCTTCTATTCCTTCTCCTCCCCTCTAATTCCCTTTTATTCCCATCTCATTCTTACCTATTCATTCACCTCCCCTCTCATTCCCTCCTCTTTCCATCTCATTCCCTCCTTTAATTTGTTCCTCTTTACCGTCCTTCCATCAACTGCTCATACTTTTACGCAACTCACATTGAGCTAGAGACAACGAGAACCATGAGGAAAATGAATGGGTCGGGATTGGCAGAGTGGGATACGAAGGGAAAGTGACTCATGGTTCATTCCACTTCCTTAAATTCTGCGGAAACCGTCGTGCGCCGATTGTAGGCAGCAGCACAACCTCATACTTCCGTTCCTTTAAATTATATCTCATTCATAAAAAATTCCTTTCACAAATGTCGAAATTAAAAAAAATTACTCACATGAAATATCATAACAAAACAGCTTCATTCTTTTTTTTATAAAATAGCGCTTCATTTTATTTGGGCATATATTCCCGATAATATTTATAAGCTATTTGTTATATCGCTTAAAGACGGATTAAAATTAATTTTAGCAAACACGCAGTAAATGTTCTAAATATATTATTTCGCTCCATCTTGAAATATTTCCTCAACATTTATAACGTCGTAATGAAGGACGGCAAGAGCAGCACAATTCTCGTTGAGAATTATCTGAACCACTTCGTTTACGAAAATTTTATTTTGAGTGCAAACAATTGAATAAAATGTTTATAACTCTGTTTTTAAACTGTATAATATCTCACACACACATCTTTATATGTTAATGCTCAATGTCTGTCCATCTGTCCGTACGTCCCCCCTTTTATCTCTTGAACATTTTGTCATAGAGAAATACTGTAAACGCCATTTTGTTTCTGCCGACTAAGAGACCCCAGGAAAACTATTTTCGTTTACGGAAGTGTCCTGGATTCTACTCCGGGAGACGATTATATTTTTCCACAGGAGTTTCGATTTTTCAAGGAGCAAGGTTTATTTCATTCATTCATTAAAATACCTAAATATGGGCCGAATTTCCCCGTTTTTTTTATTCGAAGGCTAAATCTTTAGAATATCTTATTCTTGCGATATTTAGATGTCACACGGAATAATTTCTCAGAAAGACGCATTTCTTTTCTAAATCATTGCTTTTTCGTACTCTTTCCGGGCGTTGCCAAGGCGACCCACATTGTTGCCCTCGATTGAATTAGCGTCTGTTAAGCTTTCAAATAGACAAAATAATTGCGTTATCCGCTTCGCGCTATTTATGAAGTATCGAAATTATATTTGTAGCCATGTCAAAGTAAATAGATTGCAACGTTAATAATTAAAGATTATTTTTAACGATTGACCAGAAGATAAAATCTTCTTTCTTTATTTCAATACTGGAATGTGACCTTTTTCGTATGGGAGAGAGAATTAAAATTGCACATATAAATTATATAAACAAGCATGACATTCAAAATATCAGTTGTCTAATTTTATAAAGAGAAATTGGCTACTATTTTTTTTAATCCTGCAGATTTCTGACTGAATTCGCAAAAGACTTTGCGGGTACCACTAGTATATGTGTATATATATATATATATATATATATATATATATATATATGTATATATAACAATACTATTATAAATAGTATATGTTTACATAAGAAGGATAATATAAAAACTAAGGTATTTATAAGATAAATATATTAAATTTTGCATGGTGATGGGTCATTGGGTAAAACCACAGAAAAAATCTAATGTTGCAAAATTTGTTATTTTTAGGAAAAGTGTTTAACACGTAATTCAAATCCGTGGCAAATATTTTAATATTTCATCAGAAATAAAATTAATAAAAATCAGGGTTTCGATAGCACACACTTTTATGACGGACTCAATAGTAGAAAATAAATTGTTTTTGCCTCAAAATTCTCATTTTCATTTTGTAAATTTGGTGTGAAGAATAAAAGTGGGTGGCCTTTACATATAAGTAGTTTGCATACATAATTAATTTTTTGGCCACACACTTTTATTCTTCACACCAAATTTATAAATAAAAATTTTGAGGCAAAAAAATTTATTTTCTACTTTTGAGTGCATCATAAAAGTGTGTGCTATTAAAAACTTTGTTTTTTCATTTATTTTATTATCTACTTTTGAGTCTTCAAGCTTATTATAATTTTCAAAGTTAATTCTTTATTTAAATATTCCATATTTATTATGTATTTTCCATTTAAATTGTTGAAACGCGTACCAAAACTTGTTAGATGAAAGCGTGCGACGAATGTGGATAATGTGCTTAATTTCTGCACTGTTTTGTTTGTGGATCCAACGATATAACGCATCAAAAATGTTGATCGATGACAACGCTCAAGCCAACTTCAATAAAAGCCGGAATTGGAAGGTCCTATGGGTACCAAAACATTAAAGATGAAAATGTACCACAAATGTGGATTATTTGCAAAATTTCAGCTCTGTAGTGTTTGTGGATCCACAGATATAACGCATCAACGATGTTGAACGATGACAACGTTCAAGCCAACTTCAATGAGAGTGTGTAATAAAAAGAAAATATTCCGGCTTTTAACAATGAAAAATATAGAAAACGAGGGATACGAGTTCAATATGTGAGACCGCGCAAGTAAGCTATTCGTCCTTCAGAAGGGACGTTAAGCAAATGGCCCCCTTGGTGCCCTTCATAAAGAGTAGGCTAATGCCGGCACCGAGTTTCCCACCTTTCTTGTGCGTGTGTACGGTGTGGAAGAATAATGGTTATAATATTCCAAGAGGCTGATTAGCAAGAAAATCCATGCTAACAAACAAAGAGTCCAATATTGTTAAATCATATTATCATTGATTTAATGCTTTTAATGGGAATTTTAAGATTATGTTATATTACCGTTTATACCAACCAACGATATAGACAATCTTATTAATATTTTAGAGTGTGTGTATGTACGTTCTTTATATGTTTTTACACTGTTGAAGCTATCGAATTCAAAAGTTTCATTGGCCACCCTATGGACCAAAGGAAGAACTTGGTCTAGGTTTGCAGACCGTGGGGTCTGGATTCAAGATAGTACTATTTCTAAGAATGCATGGGAAATGGTGTCGAGAAACCCCAAAATGCCATGCAGCCCTTCACTAATCTGTACATAAACATACGTAAATATTAACTTACGATCACGGGAAATTTTACGCAAGAATGACTGAATATATTAATCCTCTTCATGTTTTGTCGTATTGCATGTTAAATCGCTCGAAATTATCCTTTAAGCGCAAAATTTAATAACATTTTCCAAGCAACATCAAACCTAAATTTCTTAATTGTTGTCCTCTTCAAAGAGAGATTGACACGTAAAGATTAATGCAAAGGAAAATTCACGCCGTGGTGCGCCGTAGAGGAAGAATAGCCAACGACAAGATAAAGGGTGCAAATGGATTCATGCGTAAATATAGTTCATGAATACTTTTAAAGTGAGTCAAATAATTGTTAAGAAATATTAGAACATTGTTATAGTTTACCATTAACGTTGAAAGATATATTGCAACATAAATCGATACATCTACTTAAATATGTTCGGTAACCAAGTTGTTGTTTATTGTTTACATTTTGGCTAATAGTATTGACATAATCCACATAATTTTATTACTGCTTTAAAGTCTTCGCTGCATATATCCATGTCAATATTAAGTAAGACGTTAATGCGTAATTATATTAATGGTAAAACTTTACAATACAATTCATAAAATAGTAAATGATAATGAAACATTGCTTGCGTAATTAAGGAACGGGAAACGTTTGGTAAAGTTTGGATCTTAAGCCAATTATGCTTATTAGATTATAATAACATTTTCCAAGTCATTCTATCATACATTTTATCGCCGAATTCGATTTAAACGTCTCCATACATAGTATAGGAGAAAGTATTGTTTTCATGAAAAAATCTGTTTCGAGATTTCAACGAAAATACACGTTTTGAGTTCCCCTGAACACGTTTTGACCATTTTCTCGATGTTAAATAGAATTAACCTCGTTAAGGAGTTAGCTCTATTTAACATCAATTTCGCCGTAGTCTCCATCTTTACTTATTTTTTTCATTTTCTCGACGAAGCCTGTGTGTTTGTGTGTATGTGTATGTGATAGCTTTTTGTGGGTGCTCTAACTCAAAAAATATTAACCAGGTCAACGCGAAATTATATATTTAACATTTTTATAAAACACACAAGAACTTATTCGTTTTTGGTAAACATCGGTCAGCCGGAAGTGGCTGTTTACTCTTATCACATCCATTATTTTCAAATATTTGCTTTATTATTTGATTTATGTAAACATTTATTAGAATAAAAGTTGTAGGAAATTGAATCGTCTACATCCTTTGTTTGAAACATTTTCCTATATAATGCATTGTTTAACAGATATCTTATATTCTTAGCTGCCACCACTACGCCACCTAACGACGACTGTTATTAACAATTGACGCTTAGTTACATCTTCATAACACTCCTTTTTTTATTGTTGGAGCTTTATTGCTATATCCAATATTGGAAGGCAATGGTTTGAGTTTATTTCCGTTCTTTGTAAAGTCTAAAATTTTATCGCAGTTTCTTAAAATATTTATTATTATGTAACCTATTTGGAATTTTTAGAAATATTACAGATATGGAGAAAGTCATGTGGTGGCCACATCAGATTTTGTTTCGTTGGTTTAACTTTAAAGTATTCACGTGACAAATTAGACCCACAAAATCAACCTTTGCATGGGTTAACGTATGGTTGATCTAAATTTGAATATATCTTCAGACGTGTTTCTACCGGTTGCATCCCTAGAGCCTGCAATTCCTGCCCAAGTTTTTAATGTTTTTTATATGCATGACCACATAATAAGATGAAGGTTCTTCCACTGGAAATCAATTCGAGTGAAATAACTATATTTTTAAAATGATTCCATCGATCGTTTATGATTATTTGATAAAAAAATACATTCGCCAAATTTATCGATAAAGAATGCGAAATCTTTTTATTTATTTGGGCAAAAGATGGGAAAAAAGAAATATTGCATACCATTAAGCACTAAAATAAAAATAAATCTTGTGTCATTACTTTGTTTTATTCTCAAATCTTACTCAATATTTTTTGTCTTGACTTAAAAACCCGAGCACCGCCGGACAATTTCAACTAGTTATGCCATATTCATAACACATTAAATGTATAATTTTCTCAAAGAAAATGTTCTTTGTTCATTGGTATTAATCATTTAATGAAAATGTATTTAGACTTTGTGACGGGCTAGGGTTTCTCGGAGAGGAAAGGGCACAAATGAAAGTTACACGTAAGAACACAAACACCTTTAATCGCCTGGGGCGCACACTACACAACGTAAGCTTCCACAAGAGAGGAGAGAACTGACGCGCACCCTGTTGGCAAAAACAAAATAAAATGAACAGCAAAGTCCGTTATCGGTCTGGTCTCGTTACAACTTTCAAATATACATTAAATTCATGTGATATTAGGTTGAATAAAATAGGTGAGCGAAGCGAGTTACAAGAGCCACTGGTAGAGATATTAGTATATATATATATATATATATATATATATACATATACATATATATGCTTATGGAAGAGGAAAGGTAAATAGGATAAAAAGATGGCAACAAGTTGGGATAAGGAAGCCCAGTGAGCACTCACCAATAAGAAATCCTCTGGAGCGTAGAAGTAACACATTTAAATAAGTACATTGGAGATTTCGTCAGCATAAGTGATTGGCAACTCTCTCTTGTGCTAACAAAGGGATCACTCATGGACAGGGTCGGCTTCAGAGAGTAAGCAAGTGAGGCAATCGCCTCAGGGCGCAGGGTCGAGGGGGCGGCCTCATCCCGCGACTGTCGACATACTGCCGCCATTTCCTCTTGCCAAGTTTGGTCTTACAGCAGGGGCGGTAACTCTGCTCAAAGAGACATGTTTGTAAAAACTGGAGGGAGGTAAGGGAAAACCAAGGGAAACACACCCAATGTACCCTTTGTCACTCTTTAACACAGTCCGCACGGCTACGGAAAAGAAAGAAAACAGTGATGGAAAACATTACGCGTAACGTAACGAAATAACGCAATAACGAAATGGTTTTTGTAACGAAATTTTCAAAATTAGTGTAACGGAAAACGTAACGAAAAACGGAAATACAAACACCGTTATTACGATATTCTCACGGTGCGGTTGCACACAGAACAGGTCCTAGGCAATCAATGGAAACTGTCTTTGCACGGTAGATATATACACTTATCCCTCGATTTACACGGTGCTTGATGTACACGGTTTCGGTTTTACAAGATCAAGAAAATGCGACCATCTCTCAAGATATTAGTAGGCATCTAATCAATAAGTTTGTGTTAAAAGTCTGTTTATAACATCAAAAGATGACTTAGGTACCTTTTCTAGTGAGATGTACTACCTATTTCGATACAAACTAGTAGTTCTCATTTATTTAATATGTAATTCATTGTATTTTTGCTACACTGTGTCAACACACCAAACAGTTAATTACTTCATTTCCATTAATATTTTTAAATAGAAATTTATTACATAATGTTAGTCCATAAAATGATATTGTAAACAATATCAATTTTAAAAATTATACTTAAAATTAGTATTTAATTCCATTAAAGATATAAAAAATAAAAATTGGAAACAAAAATTTTAATTTGTTTACTTAGACAATAAAATAAATTCCATCCCTCAGTTTGATGTTATTATTTCCTGCATACTATGATAAAGTAGGTTATGGATTCAACCTATTTATATTCAATGTCGTGTTTCTAGCATCAAAATGTTCTGTATAATCCTGTTATATTTTTTTAAAAAACACCAAAATCAATACATTCATCATTGTCAGTATTTATACTGGAAATATTATACGATCAACTGAAGATTTCATATTCAGAATTTTTATGAAATTGTCAAGAGAAGATTAGTATTTGGCTGTAAGAAGTCCAATGGAAGTAGTAGATTATTTTTGTAATTTATCAGCTTTTCAAATTTTCGTTGGGATGAAATAACATGTTTATGTTTGTCATATCTGTAAAAGTTGTACATTCTACATTTGTTTGAAATTGTTTTTTGTGAAGCGCATTGTTAAGGAGATGGTAAGTTATCCAAACGGAGACATCACTCCGCTGACGTAGACGAGACGGGAAGCTGAAATTTGGCATGCTGTAGTTGGATGTGCACAATCGACAATGCAACCCAAAAATTATAATTATTTCCATTTATTTTGATGCCTGATGTTTTAGCTAGACTAAAACATCAAATCGCATATGGGAGGTTACTCATGTCATCTCAGTTAGTGCCGAATATCACTGCCTAAGGAATAGTAAAAACGGTGTTCTATTGTCAATAATGTTGCAGAGAACATAAGTTTCTTCAATCAGAAATATCATATTTCCTATCAACTGATCAGCAATTTCATTCGGTTAGTATTTGTATAAATTCTGATGTGGGTTGCAAACGTAAAAAATATATATATATTTATATAATATAAGAAATAGCAATGAACTCAATTTTTTAAATTTGTGATAACATTTTTCGTTATAACGTTAAACGTAACGAAAAACGAAAATAAAAATTTGAGTGCAACGAAAAACGTAACAAAAAACCATAATTTTTATGGCCGTAACGAAACTATTTTTTTTCGTTTGCCATCACTGAAAGAAACAATAAACGGATATCCAATATATATAGTTAACATATCTCTTATAAGTTAACTAAAATAAATATAGGCACGATTGTGTGATAATTTTAGATATTAATGATTTGTAAGGTAAAATCTTGATCATCGGAGATCCACGGAACATGAGGGGCGACGAAATGTCTGAAGCCGGCCCTGCTAATGGAAACTCCAATGTACTTATTGAAATATCAGCGTTATACACAAACACATCAAGGCTTATATTATAGCCATATATATATATATATATATATATATATATCCGACACCCCAGCGGCTGTTCGTTCACTGGGCTTCCTTACCTCAACACCTAGTTGCCGTTGACATACCTATTTATCATTCCCCTTCTTTGGGCATTTGTATGTATAATAACTGAATGATATATAAAATCCATTTCAATTTAAATCAGATAGGTGTTCAAGAGACATTCATAATTTTAGGTGCTATTAATTTGTTTCCTGAATTTAAAAAAATAAAAGTCTCATATTACAAAATATAAATCACGGAGATGTGAACGCCGACTTTATCTTCGGAGGATCGTTAAACGTGGGATGCTATTAGTTGCCACCAGGCGACGGATAAGAGGCTATAGCGATACTGAAATGCGGAATGAGAGTTCTGGGATTCGAAATGGGAGAGAGGGAAAACTCCCTTTGAGGGCGAAGCGATCGGGTCACCGAAGTCACGAACGCTCCAACAAAGGGCGTGCCCTCTTTCGTCTCCGCACGCACGCCCGCAGCTGCAGCGATATTAAAGGCAGAGAGAGAGAGAGATCAGGGGAAATATCTCTGCGACACCAGCCCCTTCTCCCGAAGTGTGACCCAAACAGTTCGATCGAGACAGAAATTGAGATATATGAGAGGAGAAAAATATTTCGAGAGGCGAGAGAAGCAACGTAACTTCTCACGGGAGATTCGTGCATTGGGTAATTTATTGCGGAAAATCCGTCGGGAGACGGCGAAACTACCTTCAAAATATTTCAAATGGAAGAACTTACTCTGTAGATGCGCCACGTTTATACTCGATGCTCGAAAAGGATGAATTTCGCACAAAAGGTGTGAACTATTTAAATGTGGTTTTGTATCTATGTTAGTTTTTAAAATTATCCTCAAATGCGACCACTAAAATAAAAATAAATCTTTGAAATCTTGGAATAATCGTCATAATTCTTTGAGACAGAAAACGGAGGAGTAAAGGGAATGCGCAGTGCACTATAAAGCTTTTGTGGTGCGTTGGTTGGCAAACGTTTCCTGAGTTATATTATATTTGTAATGCTTCCGAGGTATTTACAGTCGGAAATTTGAAGGTTTTAACTATGATCATTCACTCTCAGATTTAGAGTTCATAAAATGATAGTTTGTTTACATAAAGTGTTAAACTTCATCTAGAAAATTGATAGTAGCTCAATAACTTTGGCCAAAACTAACAAAGGTGAAATACTCCTTTAGCCAATACAACTAGAGGGCTACAAAATCCAATGCATTTCGCCCACAAGGTGAGCATCGTCAGGGGTAAAACCTGTTTCAACATTGACTGGGAGCCAACTGCCAGGTTTGAAACGGAAAGTATTAAGAAGACGACCGAGAAACAAGTGAAGCGCGGAAAAAATTTTCTTCATAAACATTAGCCATGATTTGCACATTCTCCTCGCAAAAGAACTTTAACGTGAAAACTATCACACCACAAGAATATGAATATTGTCTTTCGAGGGCGAGCTGAAATGCGATTTAATTTGAACCACCTCACAAAATATAAATGCTTAAAATGACTGATTTATTTATGCAAGGAACATTGATATAACCGCACTAATTTTTCATTAAGGCAGTATTTTATAAGCTTTGTTCAATGATGCCAACGTGGGAAAAAATTACTGATTTTCTAATATTGCCAAAAATCAATCCGCTTTAATTATTTAACTTTGGAGTAGAGGTTATATCCTTCTCATTACGTTGGCTGCCATGAGGAACACCGATGATCTTCACCCTCACTTTACTAATGCGCCGTGAAGAACACGTGTTACTAGTCACAATGCCTTTCGATCTCATTCTATTTTTATAGCTTTATAGCCAACCCGTTAAAACCTCCATCAAATTCGCTAGATATTTATCTAGCTTGTCTTATGCCAGAAAAAAATCCTTGAACAAGCACTTAAAAATAAAAAAATGAAATATTAAGTTCTTGTCCTAGATATCTCCAAGGCTATTTGTTATACTTTTTTATTTTTTACACTTAATTTCTTATACTTTAGTGCCTATTCTGGAATATACCTCCATAAAAGCTTCATAAATTATACTTGATAGTTTTGAAAAACAGGAAAATATGAAAGCGACGAAGAATTATTCCAACAGTCGATTGTACTCATTCCAATAATACTGGAATTGTATCTGCCTTTTGAAACGTGATAGAATATTTGGGAGAAGTATGTCAAACATTCACCTGGAATGCCGATGAAATAACATGAAAATAACGCTAGATCAGAGTAATTAATTTCCCCGCGTGCCTATTTCCCCTATTTATATACGCCGTTCGATCTAGTTGCCACTCTCTAATCTTCTACATTCTGTTCTCTCTCAACAGATGCCAGGAAGTTCGGCGATGCTTGCAACGAGAGCAGCGAGTGCGCCGTAGAGGGCGGCTTCTGCGACAGCGACAAGGGCATTTGCCAGTGCCTGCCAGGATTCAGCGTCACCAACCACATCGACAAGTGCGGAAAGAGTGAGTACCTCCTTCCCCTCTTCGCAGTGCCACACGCACCCTAGTGGCACGCCCTCCGCGGCGAGAATTACCATTGCATTAGTGCTCACATCGGAAGTTACTTGTGAGAATGCGAAGGATCGCAGTAGTTAAAATCTATAATTATTAAAACTTCAGCGTTATAACTTCACTAAAAATGTTTCTCGGACATAATTTTTACAAAAACATATGACATTCATTATCTGTGCTAGCTGCATGTTTCAGCGTCTCTTGCAGCATCAATAAAATACATACATATGTATGTAGTTACAGTCTCTCGGCATGGTAATGATATCAGTTCCTTGTACGACAGAGAGATGGCAGTAAGACAAAATTGCAAGACAAAAATTTTCTATCAAAATTCTCTGTTCCAATTACGTTTTGCGACAAATGCTACTATTAGATATTCGTACTTTTCTATTTTAAGGTCTATTGAGATATTAATGTAATGCAATGGAAATCAAGAATGTGTTTGGGTTCATTTTTTATAAAGGTATTTCAAAATAATACAGAGCTATTAAGGTTATACCAGTTCCTTGCACGGCCAAGAGATGGACGCAAGGTAATATTGCACGGCATGAATAGTTTCTATCAAAATTTTCTTTCAAATTAGGTTTTCAAACAATTGCTACTATTAGATGCTCGTACCTATTATTTTAATGTTTTAAGGAATATTTGCGACCAAAAAAGGAACTATAAATACTATTAATGAAATTTCAATAACGTAGTTAAATGGCCATGGTCTAGTGTTGTCCAATAACCATTCGGGGACAAAAGGTAATGCTAAATTGTCCTACCTCTCAGATACTCATTGCGCGTAGGAAAGAGGTGAATCAGCAGGGAACAACAAACAGCTACATTGCCACGTGACCTTTGCATTTGATATATGTGAAGTGTCATTGTTCTTCTGCTGACACACTGACAAAACGCTCTTTATATATAGAGTTAGATATGGAAATAATTATTTTTAGAGAAATAAATTGATATCTTTCCATAAAATCAATAGCCATGAGGATTTTGTATTACAGGGGAGAATTAAAAACTGAATTCAATGGTAAACATTTCAATTCACGGTTAAAACTACAATCTTGAATTTTCTCATTGCCATATGAATACTTCAAAAATACACTCGGAGTTTGTATCAGCCAAACAGAAATGAAATTTTACGTTATTACGATCCCTCGCTTCTCCGTTCTCTCGTTTCGGGCTCAGGTTTCGTCGCTCAACAAATGAATATAATTTACGACTTCAGGTGCCGCTTTTTTAAGGCAAACGAACTAAAATACACTTTTCCTTCGCGTCTGTAATTTAATCTCACATAGAGAGTGTCGACGAGCGTCATCTAAGCAGTTCGGTAAAAAAATGACTGCTGAGGAGCGAAGGCCGCTCGCAAAATATCCCGTTTTGGTTAATGGAAGAAGTGATCACCTTTGAACGCCCTTCGGATCGTTCTTTTCGCGTAATATGTTGCGATATACCAAGATATCTTATGCGGACGCATTTCTCTCACTTTCAGAAAAATTAAAGAGCGGACCTTCGACAGTTACACGTGCAATCCTGCCGCATCATATGCGCGCCATCTGCAAAATTACTATATTCTTTCGCACATTTGTGAAAGCCATGGCGATATGTTGCGGCACAGCAAATGGAAATGAATGATATATTTTAAAAGATATAATTTGCTCCAATTATTTTTCTGCGCATCAACCGTAATTTAAAATTGGAATATCTTTTCCAAAAACATAGTCTGTACACAAGTTATTCACAACCAAAATATTATTTGCATCTGAAATACTCCGCAATAAACACGGAGTGTTTATTATTATCAGTTCGTTCTCAATCCAACCAACGGACTTCGATGAAATTTCTCCCGCTTTCTTTCCTTAAAATAGTTTCATAGCGAAAGAATCTACACGCCTAATGAAATAGCAGATTAATCTAGACAGGATAGTTTTTTCAAACTACTGCCTTGGATCATTCGCTTAGCATCAGCGAGCACGGAGGCTAAAGGCGTAGACGGATATGCCTTTCCAAGCCACAGATTTAACATTCGGCGTCCAGAGGGGCGTCATTTTCCTGCAACGAGGTTTTTACACACCATAACCTCTCTCCTAACCTCCCGCCATTCCCTTCCCCATTCGGGCATACTCTGAAGGAGAAGAGGTCGGCGGAGATATAACCCTTCTGCCTGTCGCCTCCATGCATATTAATCCGACGTGCGTTGGGCCCATAACCACGGCTCGGTTCCGCAGCAATTTCGCCATCTCATCATTGCCTATACATCCACCCCTCCTCCTACACCTTCTTTCCCTTCTCTCAAACCCTCCCCTCCTCCCCCACACCCTTTCCCTCTTCCCCTCTGCCCTTCCTCCAACCCCTCCCTCCCCTCCTCTCACCCCCTCCCCATTCCCCCACACACTTCCTCTCCGCCCACTCCTCCCTCCCATCCCCTGCCCCTCCCTCTCCTCCCCACGCCCCTCCTCTCACCCCCTCTCTCCCCTCCCTCATCCGTCTCCTTCCCCTCTGCAGACTCATCCGATGCAAATCCCGGTCGCCGTCCACTCTTCACCATACGTCTCCCTCACCACCGCCCTTTCACTCAGCGGTCACCCCTTCTCCAACGTTCTCCTCTCCTCCTGTCAGTCCCATCATGCATCATCCCTCCTCCTAGCCCTGTCGTTGCGGCCATTTTTCTTGAATTACTTTCGTGATTCATTTTTTACAAATTAACTTTCCATCTACGCCAGCCTCCTCTTTTCTCCATTTCCTCCACTCCCATGGCTTCAAACTTATTGTCCTCACCACTCCTTTCTTCTTTCTTTGGTTCTCTCCAACAACTTCTCCCTCTCTCATTCTCTTATCCTGTCTCCATCTCTCCCTCTTCTGTCACTCTCTCAACCTCCTATTCCTATTCCTTTCCCCATTTCCTTATTTTTCGACTCACTGCTAACAGGACACACAGATTGGCTCGCTCTACTACATCGGTAGCAATTAATGCGCGAATAATCTCTCCCATTTTCTAGTATCCCAACAGAATGGTGGACGATCTCTTTGCCCTGAGCCCAATTCTCCGCGAATTAGTCAGTCAGTTTAATAGAAAGCAGAGAAAGCGATTCGGTTCCATTTTTCTTTAGTTTCCTTGATGTATATTACTTCTTTAGATTCCAAACGAGTGCGAACTTTTTATACTCTTATATTATTTCACATCACAAGATTTAAAATGCAGCCGGCGAATCACAAAATTCAGACAAAGATGGCATATAACCGATAGAGATATTATATTTTTATAATCAGTATTAACTGCCGCGGAGACAGTAAAATAATGAAATCAAATACATCTAACCCGGATAGATGTTCATGGGTGTAATTTTTCTCGTAATATTTGAGTTATAGAATGTTTAAAGGTAGAAAGCTCCATTTTTTTTATGAAAAAACACATTTATGCGATCCCATAAAATTCCACAATCCAAGAAATGGCCCGCTGGTCAGGTGGCCGTTACTACGCCCTATTCAGCAACACGGTGCCAAAAGGACCGCCGAAAAATGAACGACGAATCTGCAGAATAATGTATGCGAGTCCTTAAACTCTCAATTCGTAAATGAAGCGTCGTATTACCTCATTCATGGTCCTTTTTTCTTCCCTCGGAACTGTTCAACGAAAGATCGAGAATATGCCCATAAGTACTGTTATTGGTATGTAAAGATGAACAAAGAGATGGAAAAAATAAACACCAGTGAGTGAATGTTCTTCCGTGTGTTGTTAAAGAATGAGTAAGGTAAATTAATGCATAGCAATAGATATAGTAATTTAGTATTCTACGATAAATTTTAAGTTTGGAGTAATGAAGATAATCAGGCATAATAATTAATAGAAAAGGTGAAGGAATAATGTATGCAATAATCGTAATATAAATTAAGTACGTTTCTCTCAGGAGATTCAGAAACTAAAATTTCAATTTTTGTTTCTAGTAAGATTGCAGCTCTGAAGCCATTCAAATTCAGAATTATCTCACCATATTTTAAACTATTTCTTAATACAGGATTTAATATAGTCTTGTCATATGAACATGGAGTTGAAATTTTGAGTGGCATGGCAGCACTGCCTTGGTAGATATAAGTCGTGTCATTATCGCATTCTGTTTTAGAATAAGTGTAATCGTCTGCCCTTCTTTGGTGATATAATTTATTCATAGGTGGCAGCCTTATTGCCACTCTATACCGATTTAATTTACCTCCTGTGTACCAAACAGAGGAATTCCCAACAATTAATAATATACATTCTCAAAGATAGAGATACCGAAAACACGTCCTCTCAGAAGCATAATGTCCATCTTTTTCACCAGTTAAGTCCTATATAGCATGTTTATCTGACTAAGGTATTTAATTTTTTACTTTTGCTTTGATATAACTCCGATGTGAAAAAGTCTGACCATATCCACCCAGCGGCATACCTCCTCATTGCATGCGTAGTGAAGGATGAACGAAATAAAATTGTCAAATTTCCTTCAAAGAAGAAACGCATCTAAAACTTACTCGACGCACGTTGAAGGAAAGATAGTCTTTCTTTACGCTTTTTACTCTGCTTTATCCGAAATATTTTTGATTGATGACACAAACGAACGTGGGACGAGAAAAAATTCCCCTTTTTATCAATAACTCCGCAGTCTGTTCTACAATCTCTTTTGTTATCATCGGCATCAACCTTTCATTCTGTGTTCATATGAATTTCATTGTCGCCGTGTTCTTCAAACTGTATGCTTATCCGTTAATTTATACGGTTTCTAGTAGTCTATTCCAGAATTGGAATCATTTTCATATGCCATTTGGGACTAATAATATTTTAACTTTCTCATATACCTAGTAAATTGTTACTTTCTCATATAGGTAGTATATTGAGAAAGTATTGTTATCGTGAAAAAATTCGACGTTGAGATTTTGATGGAAATACACGTTTTAGGTGCCGTCTGTCTGCGGGCTGTTCGCTGTTATAGAGCCCAAACGCGTAAATAAAACCGAATGATATCTCGTCTTTGTGCAATATATCATATTTTGCAGACATTATTTTCATAAAAATGATATTGCACAAAAATGAAGGGTAATTTATTCTTGGCGAATTTTAGAAATATTTTATTTACTCAAAAATGGCTTAATAGAATTTGATCAAAATCTATCCAATTGTGGAGCCTGGTGTCATAAATAATACTACATAATCTATATATCCCTTATAATCATTATATGGCGTCCAGGGACATTACAATGTACGCTAAACTACCTTACCTAAACCTTATGACGTCACGCCTCCGCCGCGATCCTCTCAAAATCATATTACAGCCTAAACGGTTAAAATAACTCGATTGATATATCATATTTTTGGATAAAATTATTCATAATAAACACTATAAGGTGATGAACGATATTGCGCAACAATTAAAGATACTTTATTCTAGAATATTTTAAAACAAAATTCGATTTACTCAAAAATGCCTACAGGGATTTTGATTAAAATCCATCCAATCGTACAGCCTGATGTCACAAATAATACTTATTAAGACATATGTACCAAAAAATTACTAAATATCGACCAGTGGCATTAAAATATACTTACGCTAAACTACGGTTAACTTTGATTTATGAGCGTTTTTCTTTTATAAGCGTACACAGTCGACCAAACGTATATACGCATATGAGAAAGTGTTGGGCAATGTGTACTGCGCTGTTTATTTAATTTAACTGCATATAAAATTAATAGTAACCAAACACTACTGCCTATTATCGGGAGAAACACCTGTGTTCTGACTGTCCTTCGTTTTCTCATTTATCATATATATTACATATATTACATACAATGTAATATACTTTCAATGTGAATCTAAAAAGCGAATTTCACTGAAAATGTTATCGATAGGGGTTAGAACCCCTTAAAGGAACACTTCAAGAGGAACCCTCCAGGGCGAGCCAGCTCCAGCACCAGAAATCGCAGCAGGAGGAGCGCATCATTCTGCTCGACTGTTCCAATTTCCCATCCTCCTCCCTTCATCCCAAACCCTCCCTCTCCGCCCAACGCATTCATTCAAAACCCTTTCTCTGCTTCCAACCTCGTGCGATTCCTATTGCCCCTCTACGCGCATTCACTTCGTTTCGATCGCATTAAATCAAATATTCGAAATCCAAGTGAACGCAAAGAAAACGCTATAAAATGACATATTCCACTCGACTCGACTTTGCGGAAAGATATTTTTATGTAAATAAAATTGCCGGGTTCACATATTTCAACTTTTGAAGGATATAAAATAGGGAAAGTGACCATAAACTGTATCTGTTATTTTTCAAAGTTCACTTGCACTAGTGACAAACACAATTTGCAACGTCATGGAGTGAAATATTCAGTTAAAACTTGAAAAAAGATCAATATCATCGCAACTAGAGTTTTGTAACCGGGAATTCCCGTTCCTGGTTCCCGGGAATTTACTCGATATTTCTTATTCTCGATTCCCGGAAAAATCTTTATTGATTCTCGGGAATTGTTCGTTTAAATTTTGTGCCGAGTCAAGCTTTTCCAGAATTTCCATCGTAGCTGGTATATTAGATATTCCCTCGATTTTCAGCTCCAATGTTAATCTATCAAAATTAGTTTTTATTTTAAAAAATTTTATGCATGTTTGTTTGTTTTCGGCTCTATTACCATACTGACAGTACTGCTGCCTACTGCCAGGCACCGTTGATAATTTTTTAAAATAAAACCTCCATTCACGGAGTTTGAACCCCGAAACTTTGTAATGGGAAGCTGACACGCTAATCACAACACCACCAGTGCATATATATATATATATATATATATATATATATATATATATATATATATATAAATATATATATATATATATATATATATGGTATCCCACTCATCATATAAGAGATAGGGAGAGAAGAATATGATTTTTAATTTTTGTGCAAGAAAAAATCTCCGTAGTAACCGATGTAAACAAGATAAGTTAGGATTTTTTGGTATCCATCAAAAAACACTCTCCTTTAATAAATAAATAAGGGCACAGAATCACAGTGATAATAATATTACGTTTTTCGCTATTTATTTTTTCGATAAAGGTTGTTGTAAACGTTTATTTTTTTACTTTAACTAAAGTTAAAAAATCTGATGTGCCACCACATGACTTTCTCCATATCCGTAATATTTATTAAAATTCCAAATAGGTTACATATTAATAAATATTTTAAGAAACTGCGATAAAATTTTAGGCTACAAAGAACAAATAAACTAAAATCATGGCCTTCTGATATTGGATATACCCACAAAGCTCCAACAATTAAGGAAATAAAAAGGATCGCTACTAAGACGTAATTAACCATCAATTGTTAACAATAGTCGTCGACAGCTAAGAATATAAGATATCTGTTAAACAATGTATTATATGGAAAATGTTTCAAACAAAGGATTTAGACGATTTAATTTCCTACAACATTTATTCTAATAAATTTTTACATAAATCAAATATTAAAGCAAATATTTCAAAATAACGGTTGTGACAAAAGTAAACACCCACATCCTGTTGACCGATATTTATCAAAAACTAATCCGTTCTTGCGACTTTAATAAAAATGTTAAATATAAAATTTCACGTTGATCTGATTAATAGTGTTTGAGTTAAGGCGCCCACAAAAAGTTATCACACACTCACTCACACACACACACACACACAGACGTGATCGACAAAATGGTCAAAACATGTTCAAGGGACCTCAAAACGTGTATTTCCCTTGAAATCTCGAAGTCGATTTTTTCATGAATACAATACTTTCCCCTATACTACGTATATGGAGAAAGTAAAAATGGATCGTTGTCTTGTAGGAGACGAAGATGCCAAATTGCCATGCATGACATATTGAATTTCCCCAGACCACACACACACACACATATATATATATTATATATATATTTATATATATATATATATTAACTAAAGGAAAAGAAAAGGTAGTGATGAGGGTGGCAACAAGGTGTTGAGGGAAGCCCAGCGGACACTTACCAAGTTGAGGACCAAGCTGATCGGGCCTATGCCCTTCTTCAGCGAAAGAGTATCTGCAAGTGACACACTGGGCGGGGAATGACAGGGTGATGTGGGGAAGGTTGATGATTGGAGGAGGTGGGGAGTAGGGGGGGTGGATAGCCAATAAAGAGGGAGTGTGGTAAGGGAAAGTGCGAATAACTACAATGTAACAAGGAGACAATGTAGGGG